>ML792116.1:323983-367752 GCA_009831015.1 Picea engelmannii | reverse complement strand
CTCATTTGAATCATTTGAGGCATATATGTTGACTAGTCCTAGGTCTTGTCCATTTAGAGGAAATGACGTCCAAACCAAGCAACGTGTTAGATCAATACCATGTCCAATGGTTAGGTAAAAATACAAGGAGATCAAGGTGGTTGTCTCTCTACCTTCAACATGGTTAGGTAAAAATACAACAATCGACCATATTATCCAAAGAGTGACTTACAAAATTAAACCAACTAATTTAACTTATTGCAAACATAAAACATCTAACTTGGAACAATTTCATGTGTTCTCCAAACCATGGATTTTTGGCAAGGACTATAAGGTCTAGAAGATTCCATTATACTATCTTCATTACAAACTTTCAACATGAAAATTCATAGCCTCATCATCTCTCAAGATCTCAAGGAAACAAAAGTTTCAAGTGTTATGTTATCCAACTCCTTCATTGTATCAAAGGTTCAGCCATTGTGTATCATAAGAAATTTGCTTTGATTTCAAATGAAATTTCAATTTTCATTAGATTTAATATTGATGCATTACAATTCTTGGTATTCTTACTTCTAATCCAACTTCATGATAACACATGCTTACAATATTTGGTTGGTTAACGCCTTGGTTATTTCTAGGGGATATATATATTACAATATATTACAATATTACAATATTACAATGTAAAGTAATGCCATATTACAACGTAATATGGCATTACCATATTACATTGTAATATGGCATACAATATGGTATACCATATTACAATGTAATATGGTAATACCATATTTCATGTAATTTTTTTTTTTAAAACCTACAGTCATCGTCTCAATATAAACGAAATTTCGTTGGAATTTTTTTACTTTTTTACCATAACCATCGCTATAGCGACGAAACTTCGTCGCACTTTTCCACGAAGTTTCATCGCATATACAACAAGTCCATCATAAATATGGTTTTGAGATATAGCACTCGTCGATATTACCACGTAGTTTCATCGCAAGTTGCGATGGGATTTCGTCACACATTCAACAGTTGCGTCGCAAGTTATTGGCTTGGCATAACTTTTTGTCCCAATTGCGACGAAGTTTTGTCGTAATTGCCACATTTCTTCATTGGTATTGCGACGAAATTTTGTCGTAATTGTAAAAATGCATAAGGTTAACCAATATTGAAGGTGGTGACACGTGGATATCTAATTTCGTCGATGTTTCCACGCACACCTGGATCGTGGATATAGCGATGAAATTATTACGACGAAAAAAATCTCAGCTTTCGTGGATATTGCGACAGATAAGTGTGGCAATATCAATGAACAACCGTCGCAAATTTGGTCATATGTACTAGTGTGTATCACTATGCACTAGGGCATAGATCCACTCACAGAGATTTCACAATTTCAGGATGAATCTTTTCACAAAACCTCTTCTGCTCAGTTCCCAACAACCATAGTTTCGTGTCCCGGCAATGAAACCATTTGTTGGCACAGGGGTAGACCCAACATTCAATGCTACAACAATGCACCAACAAAACCCTAGCTACCGGCCCTTTCGAAAACACCTGCGAAGAAAATGAAGTTTCACCCGAGGTAGAGGCAGGGGTGGTTGTAGGACTCGGGTGTCTGCAACCTTAGCTGGGACATAGATCTATGATTATAACACTTAGCAATCATCTAGCATAGGTTATGCATCAATATTCAACCCTCATGATACTTCACATATGGCACAAAGCATCAAAGTATGTACTTAGATATAAGATAATTTAGCACTTAGCCACAACAAGATCAGATTAAGCACTAAGCATCTTACATACCAGAACTAATATTCATTCATATCTCAGAAGCACAAAGCATAAATAGATCTATCTAACCACATCAAGAACTTAGAAAAGTAAGAGACAAATGCATCATTTAGAGGCACAGAGCACAACACACAGATTTATCGTGGTTCACCCCCACCCTGGGGATACGTTCACACAGTCTTCTTCTTTATTAGTTTCATTTAATCAGGTTACAACACAAAGCCATCTGAATTCCTCTTCGCATAGGAAAAAATATCTGTGCAGCTCGCTAGATTCTTCTTCCTTGCACTACAACACAAATCCTTCTACAATCTCTCACAGGGACTTGCACTTAGCTCTGCAAGTATTACACAAAGATGCACAAAGCCTTGATCACACATATTCAACCCTTGGCACTTAGCCTACATCACATAGATGAATCCTCTCCTCTCTATGGCCTAGACATATATATATATATATATATATATATATACAAAATAGGCCTAAGCATGGGTAAACCCATGGACTGACATCCCAATCCCGTTACATTATCCCCAAAAACCCAAAAAGGACCCAAAAAGGGGTCTAGCTTCCGTGATTTCCGCTTCACGTTGCTCTCCATCTTTGACAAGCTGTCGAAGTCCCTAAAACGGTCAAATATGACCAAGTGTTCCTCAAAACTTGGTCAAGGGACAACAAGAGGATGATGAATATTTTCCTCCAAGTGAAGATTTTGAACGTTCTAATGAGGAGGATAAAAATTATCCTCCTAGTGAGAATTTGCAAAGCATAAATAAGGATATTGGATATTTTCCTTCTAGTGATGATTTTGAACGTATAGATGAGGAGGAAGAAGATATTCCTCCAAGTGAGGATTTTGAAGGGACTAATGAGAACGATGAAGATTTTATTCCAAGTGAGGATTTTGAAGAGACTGATGAGGATGGTTAATATTTTCCTCTAAGTGAGCATTTTGAAGGGACTAATGAGGATGATGAAAATTTTCCTCCAAGTGAGGATTTTGAAGGTACTGACATGGATGGTGAAGGTATTGTTTTAGACAGAGAAATTAAAGGTTCCAATGAATATGATGAAGAGTTTCCTCCAAGTGATGATTTCCAAGGTACAAATGAGAATGTTGAAGATTGTCCTCTAGGTCAACATCTTGAGGGAAGTAATGAGGATGATGTAGAATTTCCCTCAATTGGAGATTTCAAAAGTACTAAAGATGATTATGTCGATTGTGGACACGTTCTTGCAGGTGATTGTGTTTTTGATGATGATCTTGATATTTCTCTTCTCAACGAGATTATTAGTGAAGATGATGATGGACCTAGGAATGGAGATCATGTTCTAAATAATCCAGATGCAACAAATCAAGGTGATCAACAATCTCTTGTTAGGTCTCCTCATAATTCTATGTATGATTATAGTGAGAATGATATTCCTCCTAGTGTTGATGTTCAAATAGTGGAGAGATTGAAAAGAAATAGTGTTTCCATGACAAGGACCAAACATTTTTATATCAATCCAAACCATTCTAGCTATACAAGGTCTAGGAAATAATTTCTCACTAAATCATTTTACATCAGTGATTTGATTTCTAGTGATTTTTGTCATAAGAATTGTTTGAAAAGTATAGACTACATGTATGCCTTGCAGAAACAGAAGAATTATTTGTCAATGAATAAGAGCATGCAAAATTCATAGTTAGTGGGGTGCATGATATCTATGAAGATAGGATATGATTATCACATTGGTAATATTTTACTTTGTAGAAAGGATTTGCAAAAAATCCACTCAATTGGCAATCTTCGTCTATTAAGGATCCAAACAATATTGGAAAAATATCCTACATTTTATTCAAAGGTACATCATGGACGAGAGATTGGCCCATTAACAAACAGTACATTGGAATGGATGCGAGACTTCTTTTCCAAACATGGAGAGTCTGTGCCAAATAGAGAGACAATACATATTCCAGATAATTTCTCAAGGAATGAAATCTACAAGTTATACAAAGAATATGTTGAAAGTGTTGAAGGAAATCATAATTTTATTTCATATGCATATTTTACAAGAGTATGCAGGAGACAATTCAACAATATTTGTATTCCTAGAAAGTCAAGGATGGGTATTTGCAGTATATGGGCTTCTCTTAAATAAAGAAGAGATAAATTTGAAACGATATAAATAGGTATATATTTTCAATTTTGTTTTGTTTCAATTTGATAGTTATCAACTATGAAAATGATCTAGAAATGGATCTCAGGATCCATTCTAGGTCCAAGAAAGCCTAAAAATAAAATTTCTCAAAATGGTTTCAAAATGGACGTGTGCATGGGCCTCATTGATACGAACCCAAAACAACTTGAATGGGCTCAAACAGACATCATATGCTCAAGTTATTGTAGTCTATTAATTTCGTCAAACATGCAAAATTTGATGACTATACAGTCTGTACGATGCCATGTGGCAACTAACTGTATAGGTCGTGCATCCGTACAACTGACATGGAAGGGTACGTTGGCATGCTGACATAGACAGGCACTAATTGGGCAAGTACAGGTGCACGATTCAGGGAGTGACACATGCCACCATTGGAAGGGTGACACTGGCACGTTTGTATGACATGTGGCAAATGTGGTAGGTACAATGGAATGTGATAGAGAAGACACATGGAAAATGTGGACAAATGGTGTCTTGACACATGGTTGGTTTTTGAGTGAATGTCAATGATGTAGGAGCATCTCTCCACATTAGCCAGCCAGCCACATCAACGCACGCATTCAAGGCTGAAGAGAGGCGCAACCCTCATCTTCAATTTTGAATTTGAATGTAATTAATGTTGTAGGTTGTTGAGCCATGGAGCCATGCCTTTGAGAAGGCATTAGAGTAGGTAGGCCTTTAATGTTTGTAAGGCTGAGATCTAGATCCAGATGGTGGACTAGATAGCCCATTCAATGTAATTGAATAGGGTAGGTAGACTCGAGGGAAGAGCTCGAAGAGCTCCCTCATGTAAAAGATCAATTTCAATCTCATTTGGGAGGGAGAGTTGGTAAGAGTTAGAGTCTGCGAGTAGACAACAGAAGAGAAGGAGCCGAGACCTTGTTACAGGTCATGCTCAGGAACACCATTATAAATAGGCATTTGCCATTTTAATATAAACAATAGTTTTTCCTTCATCTTTCATGTGTTGAATGAATGTTTGTGAGTGTTATTTATGTGTTGTGAATGTATGTTATGTTTATGCATTTGCAGGAGTTGTTTTGGCTTCAAGCTTGAGAGGTATTTGAGGCTTCACACCAAGAGGGTGTGACAGAACGCTGCGGGTTCTGATAGCCATGCATAAAGGGTGCATTTCTAAACTCTGTGGAGTTAGACAGAGGCATGCCAGGTGGGAACAGAAGTTGAAATCAACAATTCAGAGGAAGACCTCAAGGTTGTTGAATACCTTGGAGGCAAGGTTGTGTATGAGAAAACACAGTTGCAGACAGAAACTCTCTTTGAGTTCTATGAAGCTCCGCCAAGTGGGCATTGAGCACATGCATAGTGATGAATTGAGAAGAACTTTGCTGTGAGTTTCAGACAGGAAAACCATAATCACTAAGGATTCTGAGAGCTCTGCCAAGAGGGCATTAAGCAGGTACAAAGGGTGCACAGAAGAGGACAAAACTATTGGACGTTCTATAAGAAGATACTCTGCCAGGTGGGCATTGAGTAGGTGTGCAGATAGGCATAGGAGAAAAGAACTCTTTGAGTTCTGAATTTGAAGAAGAGTCCAAGGAAAGGGACCTTCACAGGGTTGTTGAACACCCTACAGACTCAGTAAGAGGTTTCTTGAGCAGAAGAATAGCCAGGAGGGCATCACATTCTCTAGAAGGAGGAGAAAGGAGAAGGAACTGTTTCCTTAGAAGTCTGGGCGAGAAGAGAAGCTCAGGAAGGATAGCGCTTTATGTGCACAGAGACCCTGTAGGGGCACAGGAGTTAAAGAATCCTTCAAGGATTCGGGCGTTAAGCTTAGGAGTAGTGATTTTCGTGCACAGAGCATAACTACAAGGAGTGCAGAAGATGCAGAACTCTTTGAAGAGTTCAAAGTTCCAAAATCTCAGGAGGGACGACATTTTCATATATGCGCGGGAGGACTCAAGTCGAAGAGTTTGCAGAGAAGAAAGAAAGAAAAGGTTGAGGCCGTTGACAAATTGGAATTCTTCCAAGTCTGGGAAGAATGTGCGGAAGCTCGAGAGGAGCAACAACTGCCATTGGATCCAGGCGAAGAGATATGGACCGTTGAGAAGATTTCATGTCCAGGAAGTAGTGCAATAGAGGAGTGCACAGGAGAAAGGATATGGACCGTCGGATATTGGTCCAACTACCCGTCAGTCGTGGGATCTGACAGGAGTTGCACGGGGGTTAAACCCTCACAAACAAAGCGAAAGTCCCGAAAGGCGTCAGGATATTGGGATTTTGGAATTTGGGATATCGAAAGTCTCAAGGATAGGAGATCAAGAATCTCCAGACTGAAAACCCCAAAACAGATATGAGCCGTCCATCGGTTGGGACACGTGGCAGAGACTGAAAGTCTGTCAGCATTCGTATGTCGGGATTTCGGGGATCAAAGGGACAAGATGCCGGGACATTTCGACATTTGATTTCATGAAATCGTGGAATGATTGAGTATCATCCATCATAGGAGGATGCGTGGTGAAAATCCAAGAATTCAGGAAAAATCCCGATAGGAGAGTCATTTCGGCATTTCGGGATTTGGTGTTTCGCGAATCCTGAAGACAAGAAGCACGCGCATTTCGGAAATGCGAAGTCTGAAACCCCGACAAGGTGTAAAGCTCCATTGTGGGGCCAGATGACATCACTTCGACACATTGGATATCGGGAGTGCGAAGGAGAAGCGACGAGGAGGAGTCTCGCATCAGGAGAATCCGAAATGCGAAATCCCGAAAGGGGTTTCCTAGCTGACGTCGTATCGGAGTTTCGGGGATCGAAACTTCGGGGGTCTCAAGGATGAGAGCCCAAAGACATTTCAGGAATGGAAGTCCTGAAATCACGAAAAGGTAAAGGCCTGGGAGAATTGGGATATCAGGATTCGGAGGATCGGGGATCCTGAGGACAAGAGGTCCAATACATTTCGACATTTGAAAGCCCAAAATCACGAAAGGATATAGGGCTGCAGTCATATGGAATAGTGGTCACATGGACCAGGAGATAGTCCTAGGGGATAAATACTGTTAAATCATTTCGACGTATCGACATTTCGATGATCAGGGAATCGAGAGAACATGGGTTCTCGTGACATCGAGAATCAGGAAACCCCGAAGCCCAAAATTTCATTTTCCTGTTGTGGAAGGAGAAGCAGCTGTGCTCAGAGGCCGTGAGGAGAAGAAAGGACCCGTGGGTCAATTTTAATAGAGATTCCAATGAGGAATCAAAGATCTGCTTCGGCTCAAAGGGGAATTTGAAATATCCTTAAGACTGGGAGGTCAGGCACGGGACCTACTGAGGTAGGTGCCTGGGTGGAGCGCCATCGGTGAAGGTACCACATGGTCCAGTCCTGGGATGCCACGTGGCACCCCTTTATTGGTTATTTCATTGGAAAAAATGTGTTTGGAGCGCATGGGATTTGAACCCGTGACCTTTGGTATGGGAAAGTGGTTTGGCAGGGTCAGGCTAGACATCCTTCCCTCAGTAGTCCTTGATAACTATGGTCGTGTTTAATTATTTAAGGTGATGTGTGGGTGCGGGCGAAGGAGAATAGGGTTGGGGCCTAGCCCCCAGACCCGGCTGCAACACATATGGATATGACCGTAGCCCAAACTAAATAGTTGGCACGTATGTAGATAAGGGATAGCCCTCGGTTATGAATCAATTTACCATATGACCCGACCTATGCTTATTGTTGGCATGGATAAGGGGTTAGCCCCAGTTGGTCAGGATAGCCCACTGACCAAGGGTGTAAACTAGTGCTAAACGACCAAGTGTATAACATTTTGTGTGCGTGGGGGCTTAAGTCTAGGACATATGGCCATGCTATGCGCCATAGCCACATGACCGGGGCCAATGAACTAGTCTAGTGCCTGGCCACATGGAGGCTCCCACATGACCAGAAGCGCAAAATATAAGGTGATGCACTTTTTATTAAGCCCAAAAATGGGTTTTAAACTATATTAAATGACTTTTTAATGATTTTCTTAGCAGTTTGAGGGGATTTTGGTCATTTTTGGAAGATCTTGGGCCCCTTTTGAGGCCAGATCTTGTGGGAAAGTTGAGATATTGTTACCAACCTCAAGCCTATACAAACTAGAGGCTCTTGAAGCCATAGAGGAGGTTCATAATAGGTTTATGTTGAATAATTGTTGAGCCAAAGCCATTTTTATAGATGGAAGCCATTGAGGAAAGCACTTTTGCGGGCCATTTCTAGGAGCTCCATTCATCCGATTTTAGTGCCGTCAATATTTTTGGGTTCTAGAGATCTGGTAGAACAAGACCATATCATCTTTTAATCCTTTTGGCACTATTGTGATGTACTTTTAAATCTTTGAACATAAATAAGAAAGCCTCACCCACTGAGACAAATGCCTGGAGACATAGGCAAGATTGTCGAACTCCGTTATCATTTTGGTGTTTTACGGTTTGATGTTCTTCATGCTTATGTTCAGATCTGTATATGGCTTAATGCCTGCAATGTTTCCTCTTTCATTCTTCCTCTTTCATTAGTTTCCTAAATGGTAAAATAGCTTATGCATAATAACTCAACCATTATCGTTTAAAAGATCTTTTCGGATCAAGTGGTATCAGAGCTAGTTGATGGTTGGTTTTTGAGTTTGCATGATTACCAGGGAAAAGCTAAATTATGGTGAAGTCGTGCTTGTTGAAGATAATCCATTGATTGGATTGAGAAAGAGAACTTTTCATAGTAAGAAGATGGCATCGGAAGAGGGACTCTCTAATGAGGAGAAAGAGTTTCAAAATACTTTCTTGGCCATGTCGGAGATGATGAAGGTTTTGTATGAGGATTACTTGGAATGGAAGAGACCAAGTCTAGGTGAATATTCAAAGGTCAAAAGTGAAGAAGGAGAGGATCCTCCTCAAATTCCTCCTTCACCATATTTTTCTCCATTAGCTTCTTCTTCTTCTTCTTCAAGTTCAATTTCTAACTCCATTGCAAGAAAACATGTCCATAAACATAAACAAGAAATGCCTTTACTAAAACTTGATGTGAAATTTGAATTACCTATGTATGATGGTGAGGTCAATGTAGAGAGACTCGATAATTGGGTCAAACAGATGGAGGTTTATTGCAGTGTGCAACAAATCAAGGATGAGGCAACTCAGATCAAGTTTGCATCACTTAGACTTGCAAGCACCACACTCGTCTGGTGGCAAAGCAAGTTGCAAAATGGAACGCAACAAGTGGGTAATGTATTTCCATCATGACAAAGTTTTATTTCTTCACTTAGAAATAAATTATATCCATTGGGTTATAAAGATAAATCTTTAATTGAATGGAAATATCTTAAACTAAGAAAAGGACAAACAATGCAAGAATACACAGATGGATTTCGTAAAATGGAATTGATGTTGGATGTTCCTTTACATAGCCAAGAAAATATTATGAAGTATATAAGAGGTTTATCTGCACATATTTGAAACACTGTATTAATGTTTGGATCTACTAATCTTGATGAGATTTCTATTCAAGCAACATACATTGAAGCAGGGAAAACATGGGTTGGTGTATCAGGGGAATCGTCTTCAAGGAAAGAGGAAAAAAGGAAGTGGAATGGCAAGAAGGAAATTTAGTGGCAAGCAAGGAAGAGAAGCCCTCTTGCAAGCATTGCAAGAAAGAGGGGCATGATGAGCACCATTGTTGGAAATTGCATCCTGAGAAAAAACCAAAGTGGTTAAAATAAATGAAAGGGAGGAAAATAGTTGCAACAACAACATGACCAACAGACTTGGGATTAGATTCAGGTGATGAATCAAAAGTCTCATTGGTTGGTTTGGAAGGTAAACTTGGTGATGGATATTATTCTAGAAGTAAATCGTTTCACATAAGGGTCATAATGAGGCACACTAAGGTCGACACATTGATAGACAGTGGATCTCAATCTAACTTGATTTCATAAGAATTGGTTAAACAATTGGGATTAAACACTCAGATGCAGCATAAGCCTTACACACTTAAATGGATAAGAAACAATCATCAATTGCACATAACAAATAAATGTACCTTAAAGTTTTCAATTTCATCTAAGTTCATGGACGATGTAACATGTGGTGTGGTGCCACTCAATGAATGTGGAATGGTCTTATGCAGTCCTTACTTGTATGATTGTAAAGCAATATTCTATAGGGAAAAGAATCAATATCACTTAATCAAAGAATGCAAAGAATATGTGGTTAATGCTCATCATTTAAAGGAAAATAAATCTCTTAAAAAAATGGAACAATTAAGAAAGGTGGCTCAAGCAAGCAACACACCTATAATTGTTTCAAATCAAGTAATTTATCTTAAGCAAGAACATGAGATGATTGTAGAATGGAAGATCATTCACACTTTGCTTCAAGATAAGATAATGTCATGCAAATACTACAAACATATTATCTCATTTGCATTCATATTTCTGATGTTATCATTAGTAATTTTGTCAACATGGATGATAGTGGCTTCAGTAAGATGTGACAGGGTACAAATGGCTAACAATATGCTGTCAGTTATCATGATTGTTTTACAATTGATCTTGATGAGACGGGTGTACAGGACAGAGTTTAAAGACAGGGAACAAGTGGGGTGGCCTATCCTGCACTTGATGACTGGTCAGTAACCTTTTGGAGGACCAAAAGGTCTTTAGTGGGGAGGTGTGATCCATAATTGGATCTTGGGATCCATTCTGGGTCGAGGAAGGCCTAAAAATCAAAGTGCTCAGAATGGATTCAAAACAGATGTGTGTGTAGTCCTCATTGATATGAACCCAACACAACTTGAATGGGCTCAAATAGACGTCGTATGTTCAAGTTATCATGGTCTGTTCATTTCGTCAAATAGGTAAAATTTGATGATTGTACAGTCCGTACAATGCCATGTGGCAGATGACTGTATAGGCCGTACAGACATACAACTAACGTGGCAGGGTACGTTGGCATGCTGACATGGACAAGAGTTGAATGGGAAGGTACAGGTGGACAATTCAGTGAGTGACACATGTCACCATTGTAAGGGTGACATGTGGCACGTCCATACGACACGTGGAAAACATGGCAGGTACAGTGGCATGTGACAGAGTAGACACCTAGAAGATGTGGAAAAATGGTGTCTCAACACGTGGTTGGTTTTTGAATGAATGTGAATGTGCCATGTGGCCCCGTTCTAGGTTGCCACATGGAACCCCTTTATTGGTTATTTCATTGGCAAAAGTTTGTTTGGAGCGCATGGGATTTGAACCTACGACCTCTGGTCTGGGAAAGTGGTTTAGCAGGGTTGGGATAGCCAGACCACCCTTAGTAGTCCTTGATAACTATGGTTGAGTTTAAGTATTTAAGGTGATGTGTGGGTGCGGGCAGAGGATAATAGGGTTGGGGCCTAGCCCCCAGCCCTGGTCGCAACACATATGGATATGATCGTAGCCTAGACTAAACAGTTGGCGGATGTTGATAAGGGATAACCCCTGGTTATCTCTCCATTTACGATATGACTCGGCCTATGATTAATGTTGGCATAGATAAGGAGTTATCTATGGTCAGTCGGGCTAGCCCACTGACTAAGGGCATAAACCAGTGCTAAACGACCAGGTGTATAATAGTTCGGGTGTGTAGGGGCTTAAGACCTGGACATATAGCCATGCTATGCGCCATATCCATAGGACCAGGGCCAGAATCTAGGGGGGCAAAAAACCAGTCTAGCATCTGGCCACATAGAGGCTCCTACATGACCATGAGTGTGGAAGATAAGGGGCTTCTCTTTTTATTAAGCCCAAAAATGGGTTTTAAACTATATAAAATTATTTTCTCAACAGTTTGAGGGGATTTTGGTCATTTTTCGAGGATCTTGGGCCTTTTTTGAGGCCAGATCTTATGGGCAAGTTGGGAGATTGTTACCAACCTCAGACCTATAAAAACTAGAGGCTATTGAAGCCATATAAGAAGTTCAGAACAGGTTTATGCTGAATATTTATTGAGCCAAATCCATTTTTATACAGGGAAGCCATTGAGGAGAGCACCTTTGTGGGCCATTTCTGGGAGCTCCATTCATTTGATTTCAATGTCATTAGTTTTGTTGGGTTCTAGATATCTAGTAGAACAAGACCAGATCAGTTTGTAATCCTTTTGGCACTGTTGTGATGTACTTTTAAAGCTTTGAATTGAAATAAGAAATCCTCACCCACTAAGACAAAGGCCCGGAGACGTAAGAGAGTGTTGGTTACTTATATATCCTATCTGAGTTTGTATCTTCAGCTTGAGTGACCCAGGCTTCCTATCTGTTCGGGGTTCTAGCAAAGCCTCTAAAACTATCGGCCCTCCTAGTAAACCATAAGGAAACACAACGCACAGGGTGCACTGTGTCGTCTCACCCAAGATAATTTTAATGTATGGTTGCAATACTCATGTGTTTGCAGTGTAGGATTGAGTGGGGGATCTGAGAACTGTATGCTAAGAGTTCTAATTTAACTTATTAACGCAATACATTGTCATTTATGATTATGCGGGAAATATAGAAACTCATTCATTTTGCATATTAACAACTACTGAAGGAAATAAAGAACCACATGCATTCAATCACATAACACGGTTTTTGTCATGGTTCACCCCTCCCTAGGCTACATCCACAAAGATCTAGTTCTTAGCTCTTTTATTACAGTAGTTCTGAACTACAACACCGTGCACTTTACAACTCTTCTCAGTTGGGTTGAGATCTATTATGAGGTGGACTTGATCGAACCAGGATCCTCATCCTATGATCTAACCCTCAATATCTACCCTCCTTAGTCATCTCTAGCTCAATATCTTACAAACTTAGGTCATACAACAAAATATCACATCGCATCCGCTTCCTCACATCATCTCTTCCCTCTCTTTCTATGAGACATAGGTATATATATTTATATGTTTTTGGCTCGCCAACCATTATAATGTATTGAAAAAAACCTAACCCTAACATTGTTATGTCTTCCATGCATGTGTGTGTGTTTCTCTTCCTTCCAATTTTCACTTCCCTCGTGCATGCCTTCTTTCCGAAGATCACCTTTCCACTTTGGTTTTCTTCCAACAGGCCCCCAAAATTGACATGTGTCTCGTCTCGAGCCACCTAACCTTTGTGTGCTTCGTCCATCTCCCTGGTGATCACCTAGAAATTCTCCTTGAGCTCCACTACTTTTGTTTGAGCCTGCACGGTCTTCTCCTTGAGTGTGTCTATTGTATGGATTACAATCTCGTCACTAATCAACCCTGCGCACTCTTCTTGGGTCTGTGCCATATATGTCTTGGCTTCCTCTTCCTGTGCAATGAATTCTCTTACTCACTCTTGAAACGGTTCCATTTGAGCCGGATGCTCCTTTTTCTATGTTTGCGTAGCGATGAGTTCCTCGTGTATTTTCTTCATATACTGTGCCCCTTTGACGCGCTCCATGATGGAAATTGTCTTCTGCCTCCACTTGAGGCACTGGATAGTTGTGCTTATCCTTTCTTCTTCCTTGTCCCACTGATGTACCTTCTTATCCTCTTCTATCTTTGTCCAAAGTTGTGCTGCTTTATCGAACAAGTTGGTTGTTGCACTGACCTGTTGCTCTATCTCCTATAGCTTCTTTGTTGCCTCTTTCTTCCTTTTCTCCCTTACCTCTGGTGCAGTGGTAGGTGTGAGCTACTCATGGAGATTCCTGATCTCCTTCTGATATTGATCGATTCCCTACGCATTTTGATCAATCTTCTATGTTGTTGTGAGTTCGTCCCTCTGCGCAGTCTTTGGAATCTTCTCATACATTCCAGCCACTTTTTGTTTCAATTCATTCGTGGGCTCCCTTTCCTCTTGGGTCTTGAGCTTGGTCTACTCATATATCAATTCCAGCGTGTATTGTTTATCCTTTTCCTACTGTAATTTGGTTGTGTCTGTGCATTCATGATACTGTACTTCTTAGGTAATGCTCATCTGTAATTTGTGTAGAGCTTTGGATGGTATCTGCGGAAATACCAATTGGAGTTGAGCTAAGTCCTTTAGGGGTGTCTACCCCATGATCTCATCCATGCACAACATGTTGGATGTAATTTGGAATGTTTCTCTTGGCTGTTGTATTGTGTGGACTATATCTTGCTCACTTGCTTCAGGTTCTTCTCTTGTTTGTGATGTTAACGGCCCTATTTCTATGATGTTGCCTGATGCATGTGCTTCCTCGATCTACTTGAGGAATTTTCATATGTTTGACAACTCCTGTTGTATTCTATCCTTGTGGTGCACAACATTCTCAAAATCCTTGGATGTACAATCCTGAACCATTTGGGCTATCATTTCTAGATTATCCTCTGTGATCATGTATTATGGAGGTGTTATATGTGCCTTAATATTCTTGCACGCAACCCCCATCTAAGTAGTTGGCCTCTTAGTTAGTCTTGGTTCTTTTAGATTAGGACTTGGTGTAGTCCCATGCACTGCCTCGACCTATTTCTGTTGTACTTGGGTCGACTCTGTGTTATTCTTCTTCCCCTTCTGGGTCCCCGTCTTAGCTATCCTTTCTTTCGTCTACTTTATTTTGGTCTGGCCTGTCCTTGGTTTCTTGGGCACTAGGACTTCCTGAGGATGTGTTTCTTCCTTCCCTGTCTCCTCTTCCACTATCCTTGCAAGTATGTCTTTGGTGAGGATTGGAATCTTCGAGTCATATTCCCAATCCCTGATAACCATTTTGATGTCGCCCTCCATGATGAAGTAGCGCAATTGTAGACACTACCTGTTGGGTTCTTTCCGCACATGTATTCACATCGCATGTCGAGTGGCCTTGAAGTTGTCTATGTCCCGATAGTACGCGACATCCTGTGGTGATTTTCTCCAGAGGTTGGTGATGGCCTCTTGTAGATCATGTAGATATCCTTCAAATATGGATGTGTTTATCTTTCCAATCCTAGCATCTGACGTGGTGCCAAGTGATACATATTTCGCTCCATGATTAGGTTTGGGTCTGGTGGCGAAAAATATATATTTCGGTTCCTTCCATCCCATAATGGCTATCAGCATGAGAAGCCATGAGTAATGAAATTATGTTTCTAGATCTTGTGCATCCTTGTAGTCATCCAGAAACAAATTCAAAAGATAGGGTGCCTAGCTAATTATGGTTCCCTCGGCACATTATGCTGCAACTACGACGACCCCAGCCGAGACTTCCTCCTTGCAACATTTTCTTAGCAGCTTGCAGGCCATGATTTTTGCTCCCATTTGTGTCGCGACATCATTAATCATTTTTATGATGACTCCTCGTGTTCCCCTGTCAGTGCCTTATTTCTTTTTCATCTCTTCCGCAAGTGATTTCTCCTTTATTTTTTCATCGATAAATTGTGTGGGGTCCATGCCTCGGGATGTCACCCCTGTAATGTGCACAATGATCTCTATGTCTATTGAGACAATCTTTTCCAACCATATATCCCCGCCATGTGTGACCACCATCAATGTTTTGACACAATTGCTTGCTTACTATCCTCTACCAAAGTGTGGTAGCTCTAGTAGACCTAAAATCCCTATTTTTTCCAATCTCGTTTCCCACTGGAGTGGTTGATTAACTAGTTCCCCAAATGCATCTAGACCCACAGTATGTAGGTAGACTTTCTTTGCGAACTCAGATAACTTCTCCATGTCAGTTACATTGTGGTCTGAGTATTTTAGCTTCTCGACATAACCTAGCAAGTCTGATTTCATCTGTACCCTTTCTGGTATACACAAAAAAACAATGGTTGTGACAGGTTGCTTGCGTGGTGACCTAGGTACCTACTGCTTGTCCTTTTTTAGTAGAGGTTGACTCGAGGTTCCAGCCTCCATCGGTTGTTCTTCGAAATATTGTTCTGGCCAGCATATGACATCTTCCACTACTCCTTCTTGCGGGTGGTCTGACATGGTTGTTTGAGATTCGTCTGGCTTGACTGTTGCTTCCTGATTTGTAGTTGTCCCATTGACTCTCAAAGCTCCTTTATGGTTCTCTAGTTGTGCTAGGCTACCTGTGCCTTGGTTTTGTTTCTCCCGTTCCTCTATCGGCATATCCACATTCATGCGCTCAGGTGATGGTTGTTGGGTTTCTTCTACCATGGGTGTGGGGTTCATCGATGTTGTATCCGGTGATGGGATTTCATCGACATTGAAGACCTCTGGTGGCTACTATTCACTTTCCTACGATTGTACGTGTGCCCTGGTTCTAACACTGGAGTGTCTGGAAATATGGCTTAGTTCTGCTTGCTTGGATGGTGCCATGGTGGTGAATTCTGATCATTCACTGAGTTCAATGGTCTCTGTAACCTATGTGAACTTCACTATGTGCTCTGTAGGCTCTATCTCTCTCTGCCTTTTCCATTCTCTCAATAAGTTTCTTTCTCTTGCGTCCGTGATTTGTATGGGAATCGTATGAAGCTTGTCGAAGACACTACATTTGTTATGGATTCAATGAACCTCTGGGTCCTTCATATCCATTATTCTCCTTCAATGTCTCCAATTGGTGCGATTAATGAGGTGTCTTGTCGGTCCTTTCCAGCATTCAATTATGCATGCCTTCGTTGTTTAGTACTTCTTTTGTCGTCTTTAATTTCCGTACTTGTTTCCATTTTGACATGGTCATTTCCCTTGTCTTCGTCGGGTTTGTATTCCTAAGTGTGTGTTCCCATTCTCCTTTTTATCACACTATACCTCTATTGGTATCATTTAATGTACCTCTGGGTTTTTTTTTTTTTTACTGCGCGGTGACTTTGAAGTTGTGGGTGGTCGACTATTTTTGTACAGCTTCAGTGGGCTCTCGTTGATCATCCCTTTGAGTTCTGCGCCTTCTAATTATTTCAACTATATAGATCCCCCATCTGTGTTAGGTTTTACTTTGTATGGTCCTAACCAGTGCATTCTGAGTTTTCCTGGGTGTTGAATGGATTTGTTGGCATACATCAACACTAAATCTCCTTCCTTGAAAGTTTTCTTCTTGATGTGTCTATCATGCCAATATATGTCCCTTACTTTCTGAACTTGTTGGTGGAACCCTGCTAGGATACAATCTTCCTCCATGGTCATCAACTGATTTATTCTCTCTTGTACTACGCCTCGTTCCGTCATGTTCGTAATTCCTGCTGTGCACAAACTGGGTACCAGGAATTCTAATGGAACGACTGCTTCTTGGCCATATACCAATTTAAATGGCATGTGCCCTATCAAATTCTTTCACGTGGTCATGTAGGCCAATCGTCCATGTTGACATTATAGATCTTTGCCAGTGCATTCTCAAGGATTTTGTTAAATGCTTCTATTGTGCCATTTTCCTATGGGTGATATGGTGTCCTCTTCTGATGATGGACTTCAAACTCTTCATTCACAGTGTTGATAGTGTTGTTAATGAAGTGTGTGCCTTGGTCGTTCATCAAAACTCTTGGGGACCCAAATTTAGTGATTACTTGTTCAAATAGAAAGTGTGATGATGTTTCTATGCTGCAATCCTTCACTGGTGCGGCTTCCACCCATCTTGCCAAGTATTTTTTCACGGTGATAATATACCTTGCTCCTGTTCATTTTGTTGGTTGGTTGATTCATCCCACAAAGTCTATTTCCCATTTATCGAATGCCTACAATGTTACCTGTGGTCGTAATGGCATCTCGTCCCTTATATTGGGTTTACCAACCCTTTGACATACATTGCATCTCTAGCAGTACTCCTTCGAGTCTTTGTGAATGGTCGACCACCATAGTCCTGCACGCAATACCGTCTGCATGGTAGCTTTTCCTACATAATGTCCTCCTACTATTCCCTCACGGGATTCTACTAAAACTCTTGGTCTTTCATGTGCTAACACATATCTTTGCAAGATGCTATTTGTTATCCCCGATTTCTAGGGATAGCTAGGAGATCATGTCTCGAGGCCCACAGGTCCTAGACATGGAGTACCGAGAGCAGGATTGACCTGAGCATGGCCCTAGAGGGCCCATCCTTCTCTTATTTCATCAAATTTGTCTTGTCAGCAATAGCAAAATCCATCACCATCGGCCTGGTCTTGTATCAGAGAAGGCTCTTTCTCCATGAGGTAATTGGTCCAAATATCATGGTATGTGTCACTTTTGATCATTATAACCTTTAGCTATATGCATCTTACTCCTTTTATTTCTAACAACTGCTTGGATCTTACATTGACCCACTTGACTATTGTTGAGGGGATTGATAGGGTGTCCTAGCAAGCCTGTACTCATAGGTTTTGGTTTGCCACCGGGGGGATTTATGAAAATCCATCATTCTCTCCCATCATATCTTTAGTTTTTCATCTTATATCCCGCTCATCTGTCCCATTCCCCTAGTCTGGACATTAGGATGATTTGTTTGTGGGGTTGCACCTTATCTCGTGGGAAGAAGGGGCTAAAGGCCCAGAAGGTAAAAGCAGTTGGTAAAAGATAAAATCCATAAAAAATGAAACCTAGAGATGCCTCACCCAGGGAACCCCAAGAAGGCAATAAAAAAGCCTCTCAACAAGAAACAAGAGGGACCCTAAGAAAAATAACAAAACAAGACCTAGCCAAGATGATAGGGGGTCTCATCATGAGCCAACCTATTATGTTCATGGGTACCTAGCAGCATGACATTGCCATTATCTGGTTACCACGCCAAGGCAGTGACCTTTGGTTGAATGGCCAAGGGAAAGGGGGTCTCATCACAAGCTAGCCTTATCATCTCTATGAAAGTGCTTGTGGGTAACACTATCAGCTCTGGTCACCATGCCAAGGAAGTGTCCTCTAGTTAGTCCTTGAAATAAAAAAAAGGAAAAGAAAAGAAAGAAAAGAAAGAATAAAGGCAATAAAGGGCTTGGAAAAATTTGCATCCATGACAGGTACAACTCACCTTCTAGAAAGGCACCCATAGGTAATATCATGCATCCCTGTCTTTCACTCTACCCGTATGTCTAGACATCCCTTATCCACATCACCTCATTCTACATGGTTTGGA
The DNA here is from genome assembly GCA_009831015.1 of Picea engelmannii. Taxonomy (NCBI): domain Eukaryota; kingdom Viridiplantae; phylum Streptophyta; class Pinopsida; order Pinales; family Pinaceae; genus Picea; species Picea engelmannii. The sequence continues at coordinate 348,829 of ML792116.1, read as the reverse complement.
TGATACCCCTTGGAGACTTTCCTTTTCTTATGGATACTAGCCCAATAGGGTGTCTTGTCTTTTTCTTCAGCCTTGTATTGTAGGTCTTTGTAATATCTTTGAGCTATTGGATGATATATCAGTGTTTTTATGCATATGTCTGATAATATTAATGATGAGACGTGATTAACATTGCTATGATCCCTGTGACTAATGATCCCATGGAGGGCGAAGTTTTTGATGTGCAGGACCATGCCCGATGGACAGGTACCACATGGACCAGTACACATGGGGAGATGATTAGTTCGGACCTCCATGGGGCTGAAGAGCCTATCAGATGGTTGTTGGGACCCCATCAAGGGTAGAGACAGGATAGTGCTTGATTGAGATTTTTCACCTAAGAATAAGAAGGACACTCCATCAGGGACACTTTGGCTGAACCGGACCTAGGGGGATTGACCCACTTGCAGTGGAACGTTGGGCCCAGATAACCCAGGATGTCACCAGGAGGTTTGTGACATCATCATGAGCGTATGGTATATGGAGAGGGTTGTTGGCACATGTGGCAGCTTGGAAGAGCCCAAGGAGGGCTAACATCTGGCTTCTAGATGCTGCATTGGCCCCAAAAAAGGCCTAACGTCTCCCTTAGGAGGGCTTGACATCTCATCTTTTGCTAATTTAGGGTTTTAAAAGAAAATTTAATGTAAAAACAATATGATTTTTTTTTAAAGCCTTGTCGGCTAATTTTATAACCTAAAATTTAATTAAAGGTCATGATACAGTATATATTGAGGAGTTTTTCCCTCATTTTGACATAACTCATCACTCACTCTCCTGGTGAGGTCTGATTTTGGCACCCTATTAGGGTTATTGTCTATTTTGAGGAAGGCACACTTGTTTGGAGAGGAGATTTTTGGCAATTTATGGTGTTTTTCTTGAAGGAAGGTTTACAACTAGGGTTTGCATGTTATTTTCTTGATGATTTGTAAGTATTTTTCTGCAAAACTTCTTGATTGAATGGTTGTAGTTTAATTTCTTGCATTCTATATATATATATATATTGTTGAATCAAAACCCTAGGGGACAAACACACAAGTAGGTCATTGTCTCATGTCCCCTGATAGAAAAACCTTTTAAGCCATTGAAGAAGAAGAAGAGAGCCTAGCCATTGCTTCACTCATTCTATCTTCTTCCCTTAAGCTAGCCATACTTTTAAATTTCAAGAGAAAGAGGATGTCCTAGGCCTAGGTTATCTACACCTAGGGTCGTTTTTCTTTTAGGGTTTGATAAAAGAGCCTTACCTTTGCAACACTCTCCCTCTTTAAACTCTCTTGTCTTGATTTTCCTTGTCCTTGAGCTAGTCATTTTTTGGGAAGGAGGAGAGAACACGAGGCCTTTCTTAAGCAACACCGGAGTGAGCCTCTCTCCCCTAGGGTTCTGTCTTCAAGGCCCTGCCATTGCATCACCTTGAAACCTTTCCCTCTCGTCCTTTAAATCTCACCCCCTTCAACTTGTGTGTCCTTCACCTTTTGACTCCATAACCCTAGGCATTGATCTTTAGCCTCCAACGTTGAAGTGAAAGTGATTGAAACAACTCTCAAACTTTTATAAATTTGAAACCCTAACTAACTACTAACCCTAATAAGGATGACATCACACTTGGTTATTCCATCTTGACACAACATTTTATGTTGATAAGCAATTAGATGGTGTTTTAAAGAATTTATTGAGTAAGGGATTGATTGGATATATTGTTTGCTACATCATCTCAATATTTATTGATGAATTGATATCGTTCCACTGCTATATTAATTAACATTGATCTTGTCAATATTTATTGTCATAATTGCTAATATATTGATATCAGGTAGTTATATGAAGTACTAACCCATTGAAATATAGCCTGTATATATTGTTTTGCTATTGTCTTGTTCTGGGAGGTGTTCTCATTTGGGGCTACACTTCTTTATTGGATGTTTAGCCAAACTATCTCATCTTGGTGGTAACCTGTGAGGAGGGAATTTTACTTTGATCTTCATACCTTTGCCTCTTCAAAACCCTAGGTTATCAGGGACGTCTCCCCTGGGCCTAACCTCCCTAAAGAGAAAGAAACTCCCCATTGAGGTGACATTGGGTGGGATAGGTTACTGTTACGCCATTTTGGCCTCTATCTTCTAGCCATTTGACCTAGCTACAAACTGTGTGATAACACTATCTACACCCATTTTGTATAAGTTTCCTACGATCAGTTGATAGTCTGCAGCCCAGACTACCAGGTTTTTCTTCTGTGCAGTGTTATATTCCTACGGCGCAGTACCTGTGCTCAAGTACTGAATGATATCTGCAAAGTATTCATCATTGATCTAGAGTGAAAATAATTCTGCGTTCGGGAATTTGTCCTCTAAATTTGTAGGTTCTTCTCCATTTGTGACCCTTGATAGGTGGTCAGTTCCTGCATTCAATTTTCCTTGCTTGACTATTACTTCAAAATCAAATTATTGAAACAGTAGTAACCATCGACAGATTCTCCCCCCCAACACTGGCTTGTTGACTAGGTATTTAAGGGTTGAGTGATCTGTGAACATCCTAAATTTTTTTCCCAATAATTAATGTCTGAACTTATGGAGTGCATAGATCATAACTAGGTCTTTCCTCTCTGTGGTGTTATAGTTCTGTTCTAATTTTGATAGCTTTTTTCTCATAAATACTATAGGGTGATCCAAGTCTCCCACTCATGGTTGCGCCAATATAGCTCCGAGTGTTATCGATGATGCATCTACGTGTACGTGGAATGCATTTTCCCAGTCTGGAAATACTAGTATTGGAACGGTGACCATATTTTCTATCAACGTATCCAGACCGTGTTGACAATCGTTGTTCCACTGAAACTTTGTATCTTTTCTTAATAGTTTATCCATTGGTGTGGTAATCTATGCATACCCATTGATAAACTTTCTGTAGTATCCTATGTGTCCCAATGTCACTCTTAGTTGAAGGATTGTTTTTGGTGATGGCAAGTTAACAATTACTGCAATCTTTGCTGGATCAACTAGTAAACCTTGTTTGCATACTATATGGCCCAATAGTATCCCAAACAGTGTTCTGAATATACATTTTTTTATGTTTAATGATATATGGAACTGCCTACATCTTTCTAGCATTAGCCGTAAGACCTCTACATGGTCTTTCAACAAACTATATATTGTCCAATCATCCAAGTATACCTCTAGAAACTGGTGGATGAATTCCTTAAATGCAGTGATGACTACTCTGGAAAATATTGTTGGTGCATTATTCATTCCAAAAGGCATGACTGTGTACTGGTAGGATCCCCATTCTGTAGAAAACATGGTCTTGTATCTGTCTTCCTGGGATATCTTGATCTGGTGGTAGCCTAAGAATCCATCAATGATTGAGTAAAATTTGTGTCCTCCTACGTTCTCCAATACTTCATCCGTGAAAGGTGTAGGGAACAGGTCATGTAGGCATGCATCGTTCAACTTCCTTAAGTCAACGCATATCCTTATCCCTCTTTGTTTTTTCTCTTGAACTACCACTGGGCTTATCCATTCTAATTCTTCCACTGGTTCTATGATTCCAGCTTCGAGCATCCTATCGATCTCAGCTTTGACTTTCTGCTTATATATCGGGTTCAATTTGTATGGTCAATGTCTGATCGGTCTCACTTCAGCTCTGAGTGGTATCTTCATCTCTACTAACTCTCCTACTATACCCTTCACTTATGTAAATGTTGTGGGAAACAGGTTGTTGTATTCTCGCAGTAACTCTGTTATGCTTTCTACTATTTGCTCATCCTAGTAATCTCCAATGCTGGCCATTTTGGGATTCTCAGCTGTCCCAATGTTGAATTTCTTCACCTTGATCTATGAAACAACAACTTATGATTCTATAGGTGGACCCTCCACTTCTCTTTCTCTTTCCACTTCCTCGATATAAATATCGCGTGGATTGTCTTCATCTGATGCTTCCTCTCACACATGGTAGCATGACAACAATTCTTTGACTATCTGTTTGTTCCATTGTTGTTATTCTGTTATGAGTTCGACTTATGGTTCCTTGATGAATATCACCCCTCTTATATTTTTAAGAGCTACATCTATGTTGGGGTTCTCATGCTCGAATGAAAAAGTGATTGTAAAATTATGTTTCAATACCGTCCAAGTTGTAGTTCCTTTGCACAGTTCTTGGTCTGTATACCAGTTCATTGGTATGCCCTCTAGAGTGTGTATTAAATGATGAGGCCATTCCTCTAGGGGTGTCATTCTCCACAACATTATGCACTTCTCCAAGTGTTCCGTTGGTTCCCCTTGTCCATCATACTTCTGCTTCTTGTTGTTTTTCTATTCTGCACTGAACCTTATACATAGTAACCGCTTACATTGGTACCAATCTGTAATTGTCTCTTTGTGTGCACCCCACCATCTTGCAGGTGTGGCCTTGAGTGCTATATCAAGTTCTAAGAGTCTCTAATTCTCTAAAACTTCATCTTTGTACTATGCCAAGAATACTTTTAGATCATTTAGTCCATGGAAATTGGGTGGTTCCCTTATCTCCGTGCCTACCCATCTTACTGCGCGGTATATTCATGCACATATTCTCATGGAAACTTCATGCAACCTTTGTTGCCAGTTCTCTAAATCGATATCTGAGTCTATTGCACATGAAGTAATTCTTTGCCAACTGAGTATCCCATCAGTAGTTGGGTTCACGTAATCCTCATCGTGCGAGTTGTTCTGTACAAATGGTTGATTTCCTCTAAGTATAAGCAAGTGGGTTCTACAAACCTTTCCCCTTATGATGGGTCTAATGGAGCGATGAACCTGTATTCACCTAACTCAAATTTATTTTTTCGTGTCTTCAGATTGATTATGGACTGGTTGTCAAATGCCCAATCCAAACCAAGCAATGTTGGATATGGTGTTGTTCCGTCCACTATTTCAATCACTTCAAAGTCTGCTTTAGTGCGCACTCCATCCATGTCTACTGTCACTCCTTTAAGTCTACCAATAGGTAGGACTATGTGTTGGTTTGCTAGTTTCAGTCGCATAGGTGAATATCCTAATGTGGTCTCTCCCATACATTGCCATGTCTTCTTTGGTAATACATAAACTTCAGATCCTAGATATATTATGATATCTCCCATGTTGAAATCTCTGATGTTGGCATTCAATATGAACTCCCTACTTGTTCTTCTCCTTGTATGTAGGTGATTGACTGCTTTTTGTTCTAGTTTTCCTTTTGTCTCTATACTACATCTTTCTAAAATGTTTTACAATATTTTGACAGATGAGGATCATTCAATACTTTTACACATGATTGCAAAAAGCGTTTGATTGTACTTACTTGTCCCATGGGTTTCATTTTGTTGGTATGATCCAATAACGGAGGAATATCATACTCTAGTGCTTCCTTGCGTTGTTGTGCAGTTGAAGTCGATGCAATTGTTAGCCTCATAATCCTAAAGTTCTATAGTCTAAGTATTTTCTAGTATAAATGTTTTTAGAAATTAATTTATTCTAGTTTGTTAGGATAAGGACACCTAGCTTCTATGTAAAGTACACCTATCATACTCATGTGATTATGTGATTGGTTGTTCTCCTAGTTTTTAGTTTAGAGTTAAGCTGTATAAACAAGCTCCTTCTTCAAGTGAGGTTAAGGAGTAGATTATGAATTTGAGATTGTAATCACTTTTTCCTTATTAATAAAATTATGTGTCTGAGGACACTTTGTCAACATGGTTTCAGAGCCATGGTAAAATGGTGATGGAAGGATTGGTGATGGATTGAGGAAGTAAGGAAGTCTCCACAACATTAGCATGTATCTCTTCAAATTCAATAGCAACGGTACTGAGGTAAACTGTTGTTATTTTTTAATAATGAAAGAGTTATTACAACAATCAATTGTTATTCAATAATTGATTGAATCTTTATTTTTTTTTAAGAACTGTAAAATTTTATAGATCTATCATTTCATAGATTGTAGATCCATTGCCTCTTTATTAGAAAGGGCTCATTTGTTAAAATTGCTTCAGATCTATGTAAATCTGGCAATTTCTTGTTAAAGAGAGATATAGATCTTAATAAATCTTAATTTGCATTCTTCAGATCTGTGTAAATTGTTGCAGATATACATAAATCTGACAATCTCGTTTTCTAATTATTTTTTTTAAAACTAGCTCTAGCCATTTTTTTTTGTTGGTACGGGATACACTGTTAAGGTCTAGGAAATCCATGCACAATTTCCTTTATAGCCCTGAGGTGACCAACTTCCTAGTAGGAAAATTCCTTTATGATCTCGCGCACCAAGGGGTCCAGTTTAGCCTTTTGTGTGCCTATGGGAGATGGTCCACCACTTGCAAGCTCCAGTACAACACGATCCAGGCCATAACCCAAGGTCGCCCACAGGAAAAACTCGGCTTCCAGGAACTCTAAATTCAGAGGAAACTCAAGAAAATCTACATCCACTGTTGGAACTCGTCTAGGTCTATAGCCAGCCTCGCTACTTGGTAGTTTATCATGTTCAGATGCCAATGGAGAAGCCTGGGATAATAATAGTACGATGGAACTGAAAGTGAGATGAAGTGGAGCCATTTTTTGTGATAAAATGTTCAGTGAATAATGTTGTCGAGGAATGTGGATATAATTCGGGACATTGCATGACATCACGGATCACAGTGATTTCAGGTCAACTTACCGAGCCATGGAATTTTCAGGATCTACTGTTGAAAGCTTGCAGTTTCAAAATTTCAACCATCGAGGGCTTTAATGTTGTTCAAAATCTTCTTGACAGGAAAACCCTTGGAAAATTAGTTTGATTCGGTTAAATTTCTTGGCAATGAAGGCTACATGCATGACAGTTATTCCCCAATAATCTCTTACAATTCAATCTGTATTCCTAACCGTTCTATGCTAGTCGAGTGTGCATCTTCAAGAATTGTTCTTCTCCAATGAAGAAAGCAACAATTGCGCCTTCCAGCGAATTCGATTAGACCAAGCACCCTTTAGCAAAACAAAAAAAAAATCACCCTCCAGCGATCAGATTGTTTTCATTACAAGAAGATTCCAGTGACTTCAACAAATGCATTTTGGTGTTGTTGGAAAGTACAAGTCAAGTCTCTATACATGTTATAAAGAATATTTTAATAATATATTCTTTAGGAAAACCTTTTGGAGTGATGAGTGGATTTTACAATAACAATGATTTGAGAAATTTTATTTAATGTTATTGAAGACTTTACCACTTTTAAAGAGGGGTGTTTCTTCTATTTGTAAAAGGATATAAGTCTTGAAAAAAGGACAAATTTCGAAATTTTTTGATTGTAATCTTGAATCTCAGATCTTGAGAAGAGTCTAGTGAAATACTCTCTCAAACTTATTTTCAATGAGACTTTTAAAGGGTCAAGGCCAAGACCTTAAAAGTGCTCCTTTTTGCGTGGACTGTGCACTCTTTCTTTCTAGTGGCTTGTGTCTCTCTTTTAGTGTTTTTGATGATTATTCAGTATGGTGGTGTGATCACTAACTTGCAATCCTTTAAATAAGTCAATCTATCATCATGTCAAAATTAATCAACCTATTCACTGAATCAGGCAAGTTAGATGGACCCAAGAACTACAAAACTTGGAGTAGGCACATGCATAACACTTTGGTCTATAATGAATTATGGCATGATATATGTGATGGTGATACTGCTCCAACTAAGCCCACTGACGCTACTTCTTTAGCCAAATAGAATTTGAAAGATGAAAAAGAACTTGCTTTGCTATGTTCTTCTGTAACTGAACAAATGCTTGTTCATATTGAGAATTCCAAAGATGCATGGTCTGCTTGGAATCTATTAAAGAAGTTGCTTGATACTCTTGTTGCATCTCAAAGAGTTGATCTACAAATGAAATTGCTTAAACAAAGATTAGCAGACAATGGTGATGTACTAGAATACATTTCAAGGATTAAGAACATTCATCTGGAATCATCAAAGGCAGTTATTCTAAACTTTAAGATAGTTTTCTAGTCTCCATTGTAATAAATGTCTTACCTCCATATTATAATCATTTTCTTGAGACTTTGCAAATAATTGATAAGTTATCTACTATAACTTTTGATTCACTTAGTGAATTGTTGGCTCAACATAGTAAAACTTTTGGAAAACAAAAACAATTAGGAGAAGATCTTCTTTACACTAAAGCTGAAAGCTCTAAAGAAAGGGGAAAATCAAATTCTCAAAATTTTCAGAATCAGTCTTATTATCGAGGTTGTGGCAGAGGTCGTGGTCAAGGTAGAGGTCATAACAATTTTCATCAATAAAATTTTCAAAGTAATGCACAGTCAGGAAGAGGTCGAAATTTCAGTCAAGATGTAAAAGATGCTTAAAGATGGGCCATTATGCATCCAATTGTCTTACCAGTAATGATCAATTGCCAAAGTTCAAGCAGACGTCAAATGAAAACTCTCAACAATTAGCGCAATATGCAGAAGATCAAGATTATCAGGATGATGAATAGGAATATGTTTTTTCAGCAGTTCATCATGTACATTCATTTGAAAATGATTGAATATTGGACATAGGGGCTACTCAGCATATGACTTATCGCAAAGACAATTTTTGGAATTATAAAGATATTCAATTAAATCCCATTTATTTAGTTGATGATATAACTCATATACCTCAAGGAAGAGGTTGAGTGAAATTTTTTCTCCCTGGAATTGGTGAAAAATGGATTTCAAATGTTTGGTATGTACCATCTTTTAAGAAAAATTTGTTATCCTTAGTCACAATCAGAAAAGATGGACATAAAATTGTCATGCAAGATGGGTTGGTAAAGATTATGTCAGTGACGGATAACTTGAAAACAATAATGACTGGATATGAATATGGGAAGTTACTAAGAATGAATGGGAAAGTCATCAAAAGAAAGGAAGAAGTTGCAGCAACAACGAATTCTAAAATGTCTTCATTCAGATTATGGCATTTTCGATATGGTCACTTAAACTTTGAAAGTCTCTTGAAACTTAAGTCCCAAGATTTGGTGAAGGTTTTACCAAATTTCAAGAAAGAGAATTCCAAGTGTGAATCTTGTATTTTAGGCAAGCAAAAGCGAGAAGCTTTTCCAACCAGCTCATGGCAAGCAACAAAGTATTTGGAGTTGATTCATAGTGATATATGTGGTCCAATGGAATCTTCTTTTGGTGGATGTCGATACTTTATATTGTTCATTGATGACCACACTAGAATGACATGGGTATAATTTTGAAAGGAAAAGTCTGAAGCTTTTGGAAAGTTTGTAAATTTCAACACATGGTTGAAAATGAAACTAGAGAAAAGGTTGCTTATTTGAGAACTGATAATGGAGGTGAATTCACTTCAACTGAATTTAATGAGTATTGTCGAAACAATGGAATTAAGAGGCAGCTGACAAATTCCTATACTTCACAGCAAAATGGAGTTACTAAAAGGATGAACAAAACTCTCATGGGCATGGCAAGCTCTATGATGCAGTTTAAAGGGTTGAGCACAAAATATTGGGCTGAAGCAGTCCATACTGCAGTTTATCTTAGAAATCGATCACCTACATTAGCTTTAGATGGAAAAACACCTTATGAAGCTTGGTACATTTTTAAACCCAAGGTAAATCATCTTAGGGTTTTTGGCTCAACATGTTATGCTTTAGTTCCTAAGGAAAAGAGGACTAAATTAGAAAACCAGAGTATGAAGTGTACCTTCATTGGATACTCTGAGGAAAAGAGAGGGTATAGATTTCTTTCAGATGGAAAATTTATTGTCAGTAGAGATGTAACTTTTGATGAAACTAAAAGTAATAGTTTAGATGATATTAACCATCTCCTTAGTCATTTAGACAAGAAAAACACTAAGGGTAAAGGTAAATTCAACAAATCAAAGCAAGCATTTTGGTTTGAAAAAGTCTTGGTTACTCTAGAAGACATCTCTTTATCAAAAAGTTCTTCTGATTCATCTGATAATGAATCGACAAAAGATTCTTTTGATACTGAATCTTCAAAAGAATCTTCTCCAACCTCAGATATTTCAGATGAAAGAAGAGCCTCAATTTTTGAAAATCCTCTTTTCAACAATAATGGTGATTCAGATCCCCAATCCCCTCAACATAAGAAGCCAAAGTGGGTAGAACAACTTGTCAAAGATGTTCATTCAGATGAAATGAACAAAACAGGAACTAGGGGATCTTCAAGAGCAGAAGCTAATTTTGCTCATGCTTCCATTGAACCTACTTCTTTTGCTGAAGCAGCTGAACATAAAGAATGGCAGGAAGCAATGATTAATGAATATGATTCAGTACTTGCAAATGGGACTTGGAACTTAGTTGATTGTCCACAAGATGTTAAGCCCATCAGTTGTAAATGGGTTTATCGAGTAAAGTACAATCCTAATGGTAAAATTGACAAGTACAAAGCAAGACTTGTTGCAAAAGGTTTTGCTCAACAGGAAGGAATTGATTATGAAGAAACTTTTGCACCCACAACTAAATGGAACACTATCAGATTGGTTATCAATTTGGCTGCACATAATGGTTGGAAATTACATCAAATGGATGTCAAAAGTGCCTTCCTAAATGGTGATCTAAAGGAAGATATTTTCATGACTCAACCACAAGGTTTTGAATAAAAAGGACAAGAACATAAAGTTTGCAAACTTGTGAAGGCTTTATATGGTTTGAAACAAGCTCCTTGAGCTTGGTATGAAAAAATGGATGAGTACCTACGAAAGGTGGGTTTTCGGTGAAGTGAATCAGATGATACATTGTATTTTCGAATACAAGATAAGCACATGGTGATACTTGTACTCTATGTCGATGACTTAATCATAACAGGAAATAATGAAGCTCACATCAAACAAGTTAAGGAAGAACTTAAAGCAGGGTTCAAAATGACTGACTTAGGGGCACTTCATTATTATCTTGGAGTTGAAGTTTCTCAACATCCTAACCAAATATTCCTTAGTCAAACTAAGTATGCCACTGAATTGTTAAAGAAATTTGGCATGGAAGATTGTAAACCTTCTCTTACTCCCATGGAGCAGAAATTGAAACTTTCAAAATTTGAAGGGGGGGAATTGGTAAACAGTACAAAGTATAGGCAATTGGTTGGAAGTATCATTTATTTGACAAATACTCGACTATATTTGTCATATTCAGTCAGTATGCTTTCAAGGTTTATGCAAGAACCAAGGGAAATTCACTGGAATTCAGCAAAAAGGGTACTAAGATAGATTCAAGGTACAAAAGACTTTGGTCTTCTCTACAAAAGGAACAAAAATTTTACACTTGTTGGATATTCAGATGATGATTTTGCAGGTGACATTGATGATAGAACATCCACTTCAGGTTATTTAATGAATATGGGTTCAACAGTAATATCTTGGAACTGTAAAAAAACAGACAACAATTGTCAATTCTTCAGCAGAGGCAGAGTACATATCATCTTGGGAAGCAACATGTGAAATTGTATGGATACGCAGAATTTTATAGGATCTTGGTGAAACTCAGAAATCACCAACTACCTTATTGATCGACAGTCAGGTAGCAATAAAGATGGCCAAGAATCCAGTATTTCATTCATAGACTAAACATGTCGACACCAAGTACCACTTCATCAGATCGCTCATCATCAAAGACATCATCAAGCCTCAGTTATGTCCATCTGAAGATCAAACTTTAGATATTTTTACCAAACCTCTTGGTAGAATAAAGTTCACTAAGTTCAGAGATGAAATTGGTCTTTGTAAAAATGAACTTTCGGATTAAAGGGGGGATTGTTAGCCTCATAATCCTAAAGTTCTATAGTCTAAGTATTTTCTAGTGTAAATGTTTTTAGAAATTAATTTATTCTAGTTTGTTAGGATAAGGACACCTAGCTTCTATGTAAAGGACACCTATCATACTCATGTGATTATGTGATTGGTTGTTCTCCTAGTTTTTAGTTTAGAGTTAAGCTATATAAACAAGCTCCTTCTTCAAGTGAGGTTAAGGAGTAGATTATGAATTTGAGATTGTAATCACTTTTTCCTTATTAATAAAATTACGTGTCTGAGGACACTTTGTCAACAACAATGTCATCCTTCTGAAATTCTTGTTTGGCTTGCTTAAATATCTCCTTCTCATTCTGCACGTCGAATTTCTTCCTTGGTTCAGTGTTATTATTCACCCACTGGTGTTACACTCTCTCTTGTCGAACTGCATCATTTCCTGTTTTAGCTCCTCCATGGGTAATTATGTTGATGCTCCTTCCTTTTTCCCTCACTTCAACTGAAATCCACTAAACATTCTGGTTGTTTTGGTTCGTCTTTTCCTGGATATTTACTAATAATATCGGACATTCTTCTGTATCATGTTTCAATGCACGACTATACATACAAGTTGTTGTTGGAAGTGGACATTCCCTTGCATAATGTCCCGGTTGTTGGCAATTGTGACATACCATTGGTACTCTACCTCTTCCAAAACCTCCTCGCATTGGTCTTCCACCTCTATAACCCACTCGATCTCCTCTCGACGTGTTATACTGAGGCTCCTGATTGTACTACACAGTATTGTACAGAGGTTGGGTTGTGTTGTATTGTGGCTGCATGGTATTATATGGTTGTTGCACAGTATTATACTATTGTTGCGCAGTAGAAACCTGATATTATATGGCCAGGTTTCTTACAGATTTTTCTTACATTCGTTCTTGTGGTGTCCTTTTATTCTGCATGTAGTACACCAAACAAATTGTCATTTTTCCTTACTTTTATTATGGTTTAGATGGAACGCTAAGTTCTTCAAATCCTCCTTTAGTTCTTTGATGGTTGGATTCGTCTGTTGATACTTGTTTTCTTCCAGTTGTAGGGATTCTTGTAGAGCCTCTGCTTGCGTCTAAAACTTATGTTTTTGCAATGGGTATTTTAAGTGTGGTAGCAATGAATTGAAAAACAGGTGCCTATGTTGCATATCGGTCATGAGATATTTCAAATGTCCCTTCAATCGCTTGAATCTCTGGTCAATATCCCATATGGATTCTCCCGGTTTTTGTCTAATTTCGATCATCTCGTTCATGTACTGATCTTCTGAGCTTGGCTTCTGGAACTCATTTATCAACAATTTCTTGCTATCTACAATTGTTATTCTTGTCCCTGGTGGATTGTTTGTAGCTAAAATCATATACCAATCTAGTGTGTGATCCTTTAGTGTAATTGCTATTTGTGCCAGTTTAGTATCTTCGTCTATGATCTGTTTTTCTTCCCAAATATTCTCACATATGAACAAATGTTTTTCCAGGTCCTCTGATGCTTATCCCTTAAATTACGGTAACCTGATGGTGGGATCGTGTCCTTCCATTATGAACATTGAACTACTACCTCCACGCGGTGTAGATACTTGACTAGTGTTTCTTGAAATAGCTCCTCTAGTTGTTGTTCCTTGTGTATATGTACTTCCTGATGTCTTTCTTCTCCCGAAATACGGTTTTCTAAATGGTGGTGTTCTCTTTGGTGTATTAGTCGCACATGGTTTTATGGGTTCCCCACTGACATTAATATGGATAGGATTTCTACCTTCTCTTCCCATTCTTGGACCTCTTGTCTTCCTCTCATATGTTTCATGTAGGATTTCCTCAATATTCTCCACAACCCGGAGATCCTCTACCTCTTCCTCATCACTCACCAAGCCTTCCCTCATGGCTACGTCTCTCTTCTTGGTATTCACCTTGTATTGGTAGGTTACTTTGCTACGCATATTTCTAGCTGTCTGCATGATCCACTTGATTTGGTCGTCATCCATCATGATTAGGTCCAAGGGTTTCTCCTTCCTTCCCTTATCCTTTCCTCCTTCCATTTCTTCTTTTTCTATCAGTGTTTCCCCCCTTCCCCCATGCACGCAGGGAAGTTTAGCTGTCTAAATCCATTGTCATTATGCCTTTGTTGTATAGAATTATCTTAATAGAAGTATACAACAATCTAATATACCTTCATCGAGGCCCACATAGAAACTCTTTCTCTATTGTGTTGTATGACTTCGTTGTATCTATTGCAAACTATGTTATAAATCCTGCCACAATACTATTGAGCCAAAAATCTATTGCGCGGGTGAATTTATTGTTCACCTACTGTAACTACTCAATCTATATTGGGGTCCACTCTAACTATTGGATCCAGTTCATTGTGTGGTTATCCTTCAACCTTAGTATCCACTCCTGCAATAAGTGTGGAAAATCACAGAAAAAGACTTCATGCAAATCAGTAAACATGTATTTCTCAAGATATTTGCGGGGTGTTACTCTAGGGTTTTTGTTGTCTTTATATGCAAACTCCATCTCTTTTGTCCTTAGCTAGCTTTCGATATCTGCTTTTGTGGGATTCCACGGTCTCAACATCCCCTTCTAGTGGCTCGTTGCTTTCTTCTCTACTTTAATATTCTCTTGATCTACCTTCCTCAGATCTTACATATCTTTTAATAGATCTTCAAAATATCTCATCTACTCAATCCTTTATTGTTCCTACCAATGGAAACAGAACCATTTGTTGGTTACCTATATATCATGTCAGATTTTGTATCTTCATCTTGAGTGACCCAGGGTTCTTGTATTTGGGGTTCCAACAAAGCCTCGAAAACTATCGGCCCTCCTGTAAAACCAGAAGGCAACACAGCGCACAGGGTGCACTGAGTCATCTCACCGAAGATAGTATTAATGGGTGGCTACAATACTCATGTGTTTGCAGCCTAGGATTGAGTGGGGGATCTGAGAACTATATGTTGAGAGTTCTACTTTAACTTATTAACGCAATACATTGTCATTTATGATTACGTAGGAAATATAACAACTCATTCATTTAGCATATTAACAACTATTGAAGGCAATAAAGAACCACATGCATTCAATCACATAACACAGGTTTTACAGTGGTTCACCCCCCTGGGCTATGTCCACAAATATTTGATTCTTATCTCTTTTATTATAGTAGTTCTGAACTACAGCGCCACGTGCTTTACAAATCTTCTCAGTTGGATTGAGATCTATTATGAGGTGGACTAGATCACACCAAGCTCCTCAACCTACGATCTAACCCTCGATATCTACCCTCCTTAGTCCTCTCTAGCTCAATATCTTACAAAATTAGGTCATACAACAAAATATTACATCGCATCGGCTTCCTTATCCCTCTCTTCCCTTTCTTTCTATGAGACCTAGGTATCTATATTTATATGTTTCTGGCTTGCCAACCATTACAATGTGTTGCAAAAACCCTAACCCTAACATCGTTAGTTCTTCCATGCATGTACGCATGCTACTCTTACTTCCAGCTGTCACTTTCCTCGTGCATGGCCTCTTTCCTAAAATTTCCTTTCTTTCCACTTTGTTCTACTTCCAATAGCGAGATTGCGGAACTCCGTTATCATTTTGGTGTTTTATGGCTTGTTGTTCTTCATGCTTATGTTCATATTTGTATATGGCTTAATGGCTTCTATGTTTCCTCTTTCATTCTTCTTCTTTCATTAGTTTCCTAAATGGTAAAATAAATAATTCATAATAACTCAACCATTGTTGTTTAAAAGATCTTTTCGGATCAGAAAACATATTATCAACATTTTCATTTTGTGTCATGTGCAGATTCTATACTCAAAGCACTTCAAGAACACAGGAATTAACAATCAAGTGAAAGACAAAAGTTGTACAAACATATAAAGAAGTGTTATCATGCTCCAGATAAATATATGGGTATGATAATTGATGGCATGGACTAGAAAAAAACACTTCTTACACATTTTGTCTGTACACCAAAAAATTTACAGGAAGAGAATTTCATTCAGTTTAACTTGGCTGGTTGTATGGTTTTTAATGGAACAATGTGTTCAAGGGTTTACTTCACAACTCCAAATATTCATAATGATGCAAATCTTACGATCACCATAATTCATCATGTGATCATTCACTGGTCTGGTAATCTTCCTCAAGTTTATATCTTCAGTTGGAAAACACTAGTCATGAAAAAAAAAATCAATTTGTCTTTGGATATCTCAGCAAGCTTGTTGAACTAGGAATCTTTGAAAAGGTTAAAGTTGGTTTCCTTCTTTTTGGACACACGCATGATCATATTGATCAAATGTTCATTTGTTTTTTAGTAACATTAAAGAGGGAAAATGTTGGAAGCCTACCATCATTAATTGAATGTATTAAGAAATCATACATTCCAGAGCCTATTTTTCACATATTAGAAGAAACTGTTGACATGCGAAGATTTATCCAGGGATCACATCGCGAAGAAAGATGTATTGAGAATCTTAATGACATTAACTTCCAACATCAATTTTATTTGAAAAATTTTGATGGGAAAACACTTATATGGGGAAATAAATATTCAACTACTGTAGAATGGGGGTCGTCATTAGGTTTGGCATTTTTGAAGTTCATTCCACATCGTCCAATATTTTCATCAAATTTAATGTTATTGAAATCAATCCATAATGCACGAAGGCGTAATAGATATGTAGATTATTCTGAATGCTTAGAGGAAATAAAAAATTCTATTAAAGATACATATGGATACTTTGATGTTGTTGATTCTGTTTGGTGGGAGTCTTTTTTCAATGATCAAAGTGACATAATTTCAAACTCAACAATTGAAGATACATTTTTGAAGGCTCCATTTATTTGGCCACAGAATAGGTCAAATGAATTTGAAGAAAGAAACATTGTTGAACAACAAGAATCTCAAGATGCTATTGAGTTTTCACAGAGAGGAAAGAGAAATGTATATTGGTTCTAGAAGATCATGTGCACAACATGAAGCCATGGAAGATCTTTATAGGGGTTCAACATAAGATATTAAGGAGTGTTGCATGATTGCAGTCTTAGTGACTGAAGATCCACATCGTTATCCATTTTGGATTGTAAATATTATAAGGATCGATAAAGAAAATGAAGATGTTATAGCAGTTGAAGTTCATTGGCATGCAACAAGTACACACCCATTCAATGGTGTGTATAAGCAAGAGATGGTGGTTGAGAAACAAAACAATAGAAATAGAAAAGGAAAGGGTCAAAATATAACTCGTCGTTGCACTGACCTCTTAAAATTAGAGGATGTTGGCATACTTGTCTATGACTTCAATTTGACAAAGAGAGGAAATCTTCGCTCTAGGACCATAGATATTATCAAAAGGTTGTTGCCACAAGAGATAAGTTTAAGATGGGATTATGTTGAACCTAGTCGTAGATCAAAGAGGCTTTTGACATCTAAAATGTTGGGCATACATGTAGACTTAGATGGTGCACTCATTTATAATAGAGAAGAATATGGATCATCTACATCTTCATCCAGTCATTCATCTGAAGACAATGTATATTCTGATGGTGTGTCAAAATCCATGGATGAATTTGATTAAGTGTATGAAACATTTTATGTATTTTTTATCAATATGATGTTTGTATGGTAACCATAAATGAGTGTTCTCTGTTACATATGATCTTACATGAATTTATGAATCATTTCTATGTTTTATGAATTATATGTTTTTATTATAGAGAATATATAAAAAAAATCTTAGCTCTTCTATTTTCAATATGGAAAATGTAACAAAATAATTTATGTTTCATTAAATGTAATTTGTATAGACTTCTTTATTTAAAATAAAAAATATATTTTGAATTTATGTTGAATGTTGACATCTGAAATGGTGATATTTTCATGCCATTATGTATTATATTGCGGTTGGAGTGATAAACTAACCTTAAAAAAGTAAATATTTAAGGGTTGATTTTACGATTTGGTTTATAGCAGTGATACTTTTTTACACCACTATAAAAAAAATGTGTTAATTTGTAGGTTTTGGTTGCAATGGTACTTTCCACACTAGGATAATGTTTGAAATGAGGTATAATTTTAACGTTTAGAAAAAAACATTTTTCTGTCAGTAGCACCATTCTTTGATTTACGTATTGATTTTAAGGTTTTTTGGAGCAACTGTACACATGTTTTAGGCCATGCTTGAAAAAAGTTGTAATTTTAACCTCAAAAACAAGGGTGCTACTGGTGGCACCACTTTTTTATTTGAGGGTTAATTTTGTGGTTTTTTATGCAAAAATATGGGTTTTAAGGGCTAGAGTTCTCGTTTTGAGGTCGTAGTTATCATTAAGTTGGTAGTATTGTTGCTAAAGAAGGGGTCTCAAAATCCCAACTCTGAATAAGTATAGCATATGATTATAAACCTAAAATTCCAAGTAGAAGAAGCCAGAAGGATTGAAGAAACTATGAAGGATCATTTGAAAGATAAATAATGTTTGGAAGCCGAAATAGTATCACATAGAAAGGAAGTAGGGAAGAAAGAAAAAAAATTATAAGTCATCTTAAGGAAATATCAGAGGACTTAAATAATCTTGAAGCATAATTCAATTAAAAAGAAAGAAGAATTGAATAACAAATTGTCTCCTTGAAGACTCTACCTGAAGAAGCAAAGAGAACGAAAGAAGTCCTAAAGATCTAGATGACGGAGAAAGAAGAAAATTGTGATAAGCTTGAAGAAGAAGTTGTCACATTGAGAGTTAATTTTGTTAATCTCAGTAAGAACATTGAAGAGAGAGAAATATCCACACCATCAATGAAGAAAGCCGAAGAGAAATGTTATAGGTTGCTAGAAAGGAAGAATGAAGAGAATGATAACAATTATGTAGAAGTCATCAAAGACTCTATTAAGAAGAAAAAATGTGATCCCTCAAAGGAGAACATTCTAGAAATGAAGAAGACTCAAAAAGAAGATTGTGGAAGAGACATATATGAAAGAAGACCCTCCACTTTCAGGTATCAAAGAAGCTTCAAACATTGTGAAGGAAACAACAGAAGAGAATATCATGATCAGCTAAGGCATGAATTCATAAGGACTACATCACAAAGAAGATCATTCACTCCCAGGTATCAAATTTTCTTTTATTGTCATTGTTTTACTTGTAATAACTTTGGATATAAAGATGTAGATTGCAGAGCTTATGGAAGAAATGGTAAAGTAAGAAATGTTTATGTGGCTCCACACAATATTGAATGTTACAAATTCCACAACTATGGACATATATCTTGTGATTGTATAAGCATGGTGGATAATTCCATGAAAGAAAACATTGATATTTGATGCAACAAGGTTTGGAAAAGAAAGCAAGAATGAGTGAATAAAGAGTAGGTAAATGAAGAACATGTCCCATAAATCATACTCTCAGGATTTGCAGTAGTACGAGATCATGATGAATCTACATGAAAAGATAAAGATGTCAAAATTCAGGAAGATGTCGGAATTCATAAGATAGAAGAAGAAGATTACTCTTCTTTAGTGCAGATTCCTCCAACTTTCTGAGTCGTCCAGCTTGGAGACTCCCAGTAAATATAAATATTGAACAGGGGGAGTCTAAGCAAAAACTATTCAGATCAAGGAATTATTTTTCGAGCAGACTGAAGTGTTTTCATATTTTGGGAAGACAATTTTAGAGTGGTTTAGTGGCAGAAATGTATAATATTTTGTGGCAATTTCATTGTTTGAGGAGTAGATTTCGGAACACATTCCCTTGCAGGTACTAGCTGAAAGTTATGAAGTATATTATTGCCACACTTATCAGGTAGAGGCTCATGATTGTATAGAGTATTCCATGTATATATTTAGGAATGTATATATTCAATACATATTGTTCCATTTTGAGAAGAAAAATTGAGCAGTAAGAAATATGTTGTGATCGGTTGCAACAGATGGGTCAACATTGTATGCAGTTGAGTAACATAATCATGGAAAGTTTTATGATGACATATGGATAGAGATTAATTCATGATACACTTGGTAGGTACACAAGACATGAGTCTGAATAGATTCTTAATAGTGGATGAAATCATATTGACAAATGGAATCAGTTATTCACAATAAGGAAAGTAGTTAAAGGAACAACAAGACAAGGGAAGAGAAATTGTTAGTAGAAACAATATCTCCAGAGGAAAGTATGATAATTGATGTGAACTTGACAATCCATGAAGATTTCAATTCAAGTAACATTGAATGATTTTTATATATGTCATTGAATCACAAGAGGAAGCACCAATGGTCAAGAAGCACCGGAAGAGAGGAAATAAAGCATATGTAGGAATTCTCATATTGATCTACATGATATCTTGCATAGAATTCAAGGGGAGATCAATATTCAGAGAAAGATATCAACAAAGAAATATCATAATCATGAAGATAGGGGGAGACATACCGATAGGGGGAGTTACCCTTTTTCCCATGATGTCAAAGGGGAGAAAGAGAAAATAATAAGAGAAATATTAGAAGCATGAATATAGGGGGAGAAACCCCAAGGGGAGATACCCTTTTCCATTGATGTCAAAGGGGGAGAGGAACATGAGGAGAAAAAGATCGGGAGCTTTGGTCACAAGTGGATTATGAGTTTTTAGATCAATGCCAAAGGGGGAGATTGTTGGATTGTTGGTTTTCATTGATGTTGTTGGATAGTTGGTTGTCATTGATGTAAAATAAGTGATGGGTGTGTTTGGAGAAGTCTCCCAAGTGGTCCCCTTATGGTGTATATTTAATCATGCCCCTCACGAGAATATGCTTTAAAGAATAAGGACATGAAGAATAGTGTAAATGAAGGTAACACACTAATAGATGGATAACTCTTGTCGTGTTTTTTTCAACAGTAGGTGGTACGTCACGTGGTTCTTCATGGTTCGTGAGTTATTCCCTCATGAAGTTGGAAGCTCCGAAGAATGGTTAAGAAGCCCCTAAACATCTACAACGAGAAGTTACAAGTCATTGATTAAAGGGTAAACGAGGTATAAAAAGAAAGTACAGGTAGGCTCTAAGTTTAAGGAAAGAAGTCACATGGACAAGTATAAATACACTTCAAGAAGCCTCTCATTCTTACACACACAAGTTCAATGATGATCTATCTTTCAAGTGATCATTTGGTAAATATTTGCATAGCATATCTGAGGTAGTGAAGTATGAGGCAGTGAGTGGAAGCGAAGATAAAAGTATACAAACTAAGTCTCTGAGGTTATCCTTGGGTCATAATGGAGCAAGGCATAGACATCCGCAGGTTGTAGTGGATTAGTTCGCGAATTTGTGAAAAGGTTTTGAAAAGAGATGTTTGGTCTAGGATACAGCAAGGCATGATGAAACTACATGGTTGTTACGGGGTTTGAGATGGTATGAATTGGATTTAATCATGAGTAAAGGTATGTATTTATGTATTTGATGCATGGATTTCTTGGCACATTCTTAAGTCATGTCTTGGAGGCCTCTTGGTACATGGTTGCATATGGTTGAGGTTCATGTCATGATGATATTGATACATGCTTGAGACATATCCTTGGTACTTGGTTTATGGATGTTATGGATCATTTTTAGAGGCACATATTTGTGTTATTGGAATATATTTGAGGCATACCCTTGGTGTATGGTTTTTGATGGTATATACTTGAGGCATATGATTCATAGATGATATGGTACATGCTTGAGGTATATTTGTGATCTAGATTATTTTCGGCACGAAATGAGAGAGGGGATATAATAATGAAATGTACAGAGATATATAAGATATCCAATAATATAACAGAGATATATCAGAAATATAACCATAAACATAGAGATACAATAATACACGATTTCTATTAATGAGCGAAATGTTCAACACTGTAGAAATACAGAGTGAAAGACTCACTAGAATGGTGACAAATTATGTTTGAGAAGAGATGTGACGGCTATGCTCATTAACAAGAAGATGATTTTTACAATGAGGCTCAAAAGGAATTTTTAACATAAATAAATCCAAAACCCTAACCCCGGAATATGAAAATTCAATAGTTTTGTGGACCTTGTTTTGGGTAGTTTGGTGTATCAACTTCCCGGGGGTGTAACGTTGGCATACGGTCTCCGTTTGGGGAGCATGATAGCTCATTGGAAAGGTATTGATGATGATATTCATTTTAGGGGATCAATAGAGCCAATGGATATCATTGAGGTTCCCTATTGTGAAAAAACATTGTTTAGGCCCTCAAAATGGCCCCGGAAGTTTGGGACCCAAAAAACTGGTAAAAATAGTAAATTGCCAACAAACTATTTTGATCCAATTGGAATAGGTGGGTGGCCACCAATATCCACCTGGATCAATCCTCCCTCCTTAATAGGAATAAATTGTCTCCATTGCATTGAGTTCTCAAGGGAGAGGGGAAAGTGTTTGTTGAATCTGAATCTTGGTAAGTTGCTTGCCTTGTTGGAGAAGTTTCACTGCTTAGCTTGTTGAAGACTATCATAAACCTTTTGTTGGCAGGGTTGAATCTATTCAACCAATCAGTTGTATCGTGTCTTGAATGGGAAGTGTGTAGGTACCATTGTAGGTGAAGAAAAAATATCTTCTTTCTCTTCTGCAATCTGCTTCTGTTGGAAAGAAAGGTCTTGGGAAAAGGTTGCAGTGGTTGTAGTGTCCTTCTATTTACCTCTCTAAAATATTGTGAAGAGGTTGAATTTTGTAGTATGAAATATTACCTTCTGGAACTTTTTTGGTGGGACAGTAGTCGGAACTACTTCTAGTATCCTGTAGAGAATACCCCCCAGAGTAAAAATGACACTACGAGGTCGAGACTCATAAATAGCATGGCGCTTCCACATACATGGCTGGCCCAAAATAACATCACAGGCATCCAGATGGGAAACATCACATAATACCTCATCCTTGAAGGGCTAGAGGTCGTATGACAATTGACATTGTTGGATGACATAAAGATCTCATCCTTGGCGAAGCCGCCTGATGTTGTATGGTTGCGGGTGTGGTGTTGTAAACAATCCCAATTGTTTGATGACCTCTGCTGAGATGAGGTTCTTTTGGCTTCCGCTATCAACAATAAAATGAAGTGGGGTCCCCTTCACCCACATCTATGAATGAAAAAGGTGCTCCCCCTCTTCAGGATCTGTTGGCTCTTCTGGTTGAATTGTTGTGGTCGCGAAAGTCGCAGTGGGGTCTGCATCGATGATTTTTCTTGTCCCATTATTTTCTAAATCGGATTATGAATTAGGGTCCAACTCCTTTTATTTGATCTCAGCCACCAATGATTTTTTTGAGAGACATTCATTAGTGGTGTTCTAGGGGATTTTGTTCAAATCACACCACTTTCTAGTGTCCTTCTTCATCTTTACGTTACCCTTATTTTCATGTGGCTTGGACTGGTTTTTTGGAGGCTTCTTGGTAGGTTCATCTTTACCATACTTTGGTTGTTGCAGATTTGCAAACCCAAACTCCCATTTTTATGGTGCCTAAATTCCTGTTTGATTTTGAGAACATATCGATAGGAAGCTCCCAGTGATAAGATGTCTAGGAAATCCATTTCAGTTTGGATGTACCTATGCAGAGCCCCGTGGTATTTCAGAACTAGATGTTGCTCGAAGTCTTTGATACCCATATTGGTGCACAAGGTATGGAAAGTATTTGTGAACTTCAACATTGTTTGGCCCCTCTCTTGTCGCAATGTGGTCCATCTCATGTACTGGTCATCATAGTTACCAACATCATAACATTGTTCCTTGACTGCATCCACACAAAAAATACCAAGTGGGATCGACCCCATATATTCCATATTCCTTTATGAAACATTGCTCCCAGTAAATTTCCCACCAATGTTTCAGATGGGGGAGAGCCTTAAGGAGTGTGAAGGTGATCTTTTCCATGTCGAAAAAATTGTGAACATAGAAATAACCTTCTAGCAGATTCAACCATTTTTCTAGGTCATCTGCATCAATCTGAAATTCAAATACAGGAATATCAAAATTAACTTGTACCTTGAAAGGAGAGGCTCCTCCAAAGTGGTCGTGATCCGGATTATTTTCGGCACGAAATGAGAGCGGAGATATAATAAAGAAATGCACAGAGATATTGCAGATATTCAATAATATAACAGAAATGTATCAGATATGCAACCATAAACACAGATATACAGTAATACATGATTTCTATTAATCAAAGAAATGTACAGAGATTGTAAAAATACAGAGTGAAAGACTCGCTAGAATGGTGGCAGCTTATCTCTGAGAAGAGATGTGACAGCTACTCGCATTCGCAAGAAGATGATTAAAATGAGTCTTTGAAGGCCTTTTTACAATAATCAGGAATTCCCAAAACCCTAGACATCAAAAAACCTAACCCTGGGAGATGAAGCGCCAAAAGTCATGTGGGCCCAGTTTGGGTAAGTGAGTACATCAACTTCCCGGGGTCGTAACTTTTGCATACGATCTCCGTTTTAGGCGTGTGATAGCTCATTGGAAAGGTACCATCGAGGAGATTCATTTTGGGGGATCAATTATGCCTTTGGATATCATTAAGAAACTTGATCTCAAAAACCCTTCATTTGTGCCCTCAAAATGGCCCCAAAAGTTAAAACCTGCTAAAAATAGTAAATTGCCAAAATTGCCAGAAAGTTGTTTTGAGCCATTTGGAAAAGGTGGGTGGCCACCGATATCCACCTGGATCAATCCTCCCTCCTTAGGAAGTAATGTTCTTGTTATTGGATAAATCTGTAAGTGCGGACACGAACCGATCTCCCTAGATCCACCTGGATCTAGAACAAAACAAGACAGAATATACCGCTTTCCCTAGATCTAACTATTGAATTAAATTGGAAGTGAGAAGAAGATATGTACCTTGTAATCACTTCCTTAATCTTTGTTGATCTAGCTTCACTCCAGCGCTCTCGTGCAGTAAAGATCAAAACAGCACAAACCAACCAAAGTGAAAGCAAATAGTATATTCAATAGCTAATCTATACATATGATCAAGGAGTTATGTAATAAAGTAAATCTAACTTTATGGGAAAGAAACATAT
>ML792116.1:279832-309636 GCA_009831015.1 Picea engelmannii | reverse complement strand
TCGCACCCTGCCTATATAGCAACCTGCGAACATTCCTTTTTATAAGGTTTTTACATAGGAAAATGCAATTTCTTTTCTCAGGAAAAGTTCTTCTTCCTTCTCTCTTTAGGAACTCAGGCCACTGTGACCCCTCTGAAGGCAACAGATAGGTTTACATAATTAACGATCATAGGGATGACGAAAATAATGTGTAACAGGTCTCCATTGCATTGAGTTCCTGGGGGAGAGGGAAAAACATTTGTTGAATCTACATCTTGGTGAGCTGCTTGTCTTGCTGGAGACGTCGCGCTGCTCAGTTTGTGGAAATCTGTCACGAACCTGTTACGGTTGAGGCTTCTCAACAAGTTGAGATACATGAGAGGACGATGTGCAGAAGGAATCTTTGCACTTTGTTGCAGCCTTGTCGACCTACTTCTGTTGGATAAAAGGTGCTTGGGGCAAGGTTGTAGTGGTTGCAGTGTCCTTTTGTTCTACTTTTGAACAGATTGTGAAGAAGCTAAATTTTGCAGTATGAGATACTACCTTGCGGCACTTTTTAGGTGGAACAGTAGTTGGAACTACCTCTGGTATTCTGTATATGTGACCCCCCAAAGTAACAATGACACTACGGGGTCGATACTCATAAACAGCATGGCATCTCCACATATATGGTTGGCCCAAGAGAACATCAGAGACATCCAGTGGGGCAACATCACATAATACCTCATCCTTGAAGGGTTGGATGCCATATGACAATCGACACTATTGGTTGACACGGAGATCTCGTCCTTGCTGAAGCCACCCAATGTTGTATGGCTGCAGGTGTGGTGTTGTCGACAATCCCAACTGTTTGACGACCTCTGCTGAGATGAGGTTCTTTTGGCTTCCGCTATCAACAATAAAATGCTGCAGGGTCCCCTTCACCCACATCTGTGATTGAAAAAGGTGACCCCCCTCTTTAGTATCTGTTGGTTCTTTTGGTTGAATTGTTGCGGTCATGAAAATAGCAGTGGGGTCTGCGTCAATGATCTGTCCTTTACAATTATTTTCAGAATCAGATTCTGAATCAAGGTTTGGCTCTTTGTCTTTGATCTCGGCCACCAATGATTGTTTTGAGCGACATTCATCGGTGTTGTGTTAGGGGCTTTTGTGGAACTTGCACTATTTTCCGATGTCCTTCTTTGTCTTCCCGTGACCCTTCTTTTCTTGTGTCTTGGACTGGTTTTCGAGAGACTGCTTGTTAGGGCCGTCTTTTTCATACTTTGGTTGTTGCGGATTTGAAGACCCGAATTCTCGTTTGTTCTAGTGCTTAAATTTCTGCTCAATTTTAACAGCATATCGATAAGCAACACTGAGTGATGATATGTCCAGAAAATCCATTTCAGTTTGGATGTATCTGTGTAGAGCCCCACAGTATTTCAGAACCAAATGTCGCTCGGAGTCTATGATACCTAGCTTGGTGCGCAAGGTATGGAAGGTATTGGTGAACTTCAGAACTGCTTGGCCCCTCTCTTGCCGCAGTGTGGTCCATTTCATGTATTGGTCCTCATAGTTGCCAGGGTAATATTGTTCTTTTACCGCATCCACAAAAAAATCCCAAGTGGGATCGGCCCCATATATTCCAGACTCCTCTGTGGAACTTTGCTCCCAGCAAGTTTCCCACCAATGTTTGACACAAAGGAGAGCTTTAAGGAGTGCAAAGGTGATATTTTCTTTGTCGGAAAAATTGTGAACAGAGAAATAACCTTCCGGCAGAGTTAACCATTTTTCGAAGGCTTATGCATCTATCTGTCCTTCAAATACAGGAATATAAAAATTAACTTGTACCTTGAAAGGCGAGGTGCCTCCAAAGTGGTCGCTTGATGAAGATGCGCCTGATTCTATCGGTAGGCATTGAAGGATGTGAGAAAAATTCTCCATCATTTCGTCCCTCTTTCGCGTGAGAGCTTTCTCAAGCAACAGATTGATAGGATCATCTGCTCTGTCGTTTTTCTTTTCTTCTGCCATTGAGGGTTTCTTGGGTGTGCGAGAGGGATTGTCTTCAAGAGAGACAAGCTCAAGACCCAACTTGCTATACTCGGACCTCGTCGAGGACATGCACTAAAAAAAATGATCAAGAGCAGCCTGCTCTGATACCACTGATCCGGATTATTTTCGGCATGAAATGAGAGAGGAGATATAATAAAGAAATGCACAGAGATATTGAAAATATTCAATAATATAACAGAAATGTATCAGAGATGCAACCATAAACAGATATACAGTAATACACAATTTCTATTAATCAAAGAAATGTACAGAGACTATAAAAATACAGAGTGAAAGACTTGCTATAATGGTGGCAGCTTATCTCTGAGAAGAGATGTGATGGCTACTCGTATTCGCAAGAAGATGATTACAATGAGGCTCTGAAGGCCTTTTTACAATAAGAAGGAATGCCCAAAACCCTAGACATCCAAAAACCTAACCCTGGGAGATGAAGCACCAAAAGTGATGTGGGCCCCGTTTGGGTAAGTGAGTACATCAACTTCCTGGGGTCGTAACTTTTGCATACGATCTCCGTTTTAGGCGTGTGATAGCTCGTTGGAAAGGTATCATTGAGGAGATTCATTTTGGGGGCTCAATTATGCCTTCCACTATCATTGAGAACCTCTATCTTAAAAAACCTTCATTTGGGCCCTCAAAATGGCCCCGAAAGTTAAAACCTGTTAAAAATAGTAAATTGCCAAAATTGCCAGAAAGTTGTTTTGAGCCATTTGGAAAAGGTGGGTGGCCACCGATATCCACCTGGATCAGGCCACTTTATGAAGAAGTGGATTTTGTTTTCGACAGGCATTGAAGGATGTACAAAAAATACTCAGTCATTTTGTCCCTTTGTCACGTGAGAGCTTGCTCAAGAAATAGATTAATAGAATATTATGCTCTGTCATATTTATTTTCTTCTTCCATGGAGAGTTTCTTAGGTGTGTGAGAGCGATTTTCCTCAAGAGATACAATCTCGAGAGCCAACTTTCTATACTCGGACCTCGTCGGGGACATGCACTAAAAAACAATCAAGAACAACCTGCTCTGATACCAGTAATCCAGATTATTTTTGGTATGAAATGAGAGAAAAGATATAATAAAGAAATGTACAGAGATATATCATATATACAATAATATAAAAGAGATATATCATATATATAACCATAAACACAGAGATACAGTGATACACAATTTCTATTAATGAGCAAACTGTACAACACTATAGAAATACAGAGTGAAAGACTCGCTAGAATGGTGGCAGCTTATCGTTGAGAAGAGATGTGATGGCTATGCTCATTCAAAAGAATATGATTGTTACAATGATGCTCCAAAGGCCTTTTTAACATAAATAAAATCCAAAATCCTAACCCCGAAAGATGAAAAGCCAAAAGTTTTGTGGACCTTGTTTTGGGTAGTTTGGTGTATCAACTTCTTGGGGGCATAACTTCGGCATATGATCTTTGTTTGGGGCACATGATAGCTTGTTGGAAAGGTATCGATGAGGAGCTTCATTTTGGGAGAAAATCATGAAAAAACGTCATTTAGGACCTCAAAAATGGCCCCAAAAGTATGGGACCCAAAAAACTGCTAAAAATAGTAAATTGCCAACAAACTGTTTTGAGCCAGTTTGAATAGGTGGGTGGCGACCGATATCCACCTGGATAAATTTGGCACATGATATCTTCTTATTTGAATATATTTTAAGATTTTAATTATTGTGTTTTATATATCCACCTAGATATCCATTCCTCTCATCAACCATTTCCTTTATAGAATTTTTCTTGGTGACAACTTGCCATTTGCACATTTAATTCATTTATTTAATAATTTAATTAGGAATTATTTCCTCCATACACTTGTCACTTGTTCCCCTAGTTGCACTAATAAATACATAATTTAATTAATTTAAATGTCAATTTCCCTCACCCATCCTAAAAGTGCTCCTAGAATTACTCCTAGTTGTCCCTTTATTCCCTCTATTTCCCATTTATGACTGACGCCTTTATAAAGCAGAGTTGAATTAAAATAGGGAACATCTTCTAGTTAGACTAGACTATAGATACCCTTCCAAGCTTACACATTATTTTATGATTTATTCCCTTCTTAATTTAATTTCTAATTTGGTATTTTATGCACACGTGTATTGAATTACTCTTTAGATTTATTTTA
Organism: Picea engelmannii; assembly: GCA_009831015.1. Classification (NCBI taxonomy): domain Eukaryota; kingdom Viridiplantae; phylum Streptophyta; class Pinopsida; order Pinales; family Pinaceae; genus Picea; species Picea engelmannii. The sequence continues at coordinate 305,463 of ML792116.1, read as the reverse complement.
TTTCCATTGATTTCCTAAATTGATTTAATCACCCCTCATTAGTTATTTTATATAATTTACTTTTGTCCTCCTAGTAACATAGACTTAGGCTTAGTTAGATTTTTTTTTTGCAAAATCTTACACCATTAGGGACTATTATTATTAAACTCAGTCTATAATTAATTAATCAATTAATTAGTTTAGCAGTGTTCAAGATTTTACAAGGTTTAACATTCACTCAGTTTTCTAGGCCACCTAAATTCATTGACTCATTATTTTTTATACCGCGACGTGCCCTTCAAGACGCACTCTTTTCTCCAAGGGTGCCACTTTCCTTTGATTAAAATTTTAATTACGTGACGTGCCCTTCAAGACGCACTAAGAAAACAAGGTTTCCACTCGCCTTTGATTCAAATTTTAATTATGCGACGTGCCCTTCAAGATGTACTTCATGGTCCAAGGGTGCCACTCGCCTTTGGCTAATTTTGGTAGTTTTCCAACCCTTGGAGTCAATACTCTATCAGGAGACCTTGTGAGAGACTAAGGGCCTCTAAGGAATAAGTACCCTACCTTATTGTATGCCCCTTAGAACCTTCGTGAGCGACTGTCTCAGTCTGCTCTCACGACATTGTGGATCTCTCGAACTAGGTAATCATTAACCTACAATTTGAGCCACGACGAGAGTGCTAGTAGGTTGTGGCAGGGATGCTGCCACACCTCTCCATCAATATCTGGATATTATGCATGGCCCCTTTACTCCATATGTAAGTCTGATTAGCAAGCAATCGTCAACCTGTATCCATCAACGAAACATTGTCAACGATCCATAAACAACATCATAATATACCTGATCATATGTCACATGTGCATAAGTAGAAATACCCAAACCATATACAGTCCACTCCCTGACTTGATCCGGAGTCCAAGGAGGCATATTGATGCCATCAACATCCTCAATCTGTTAAGTTTTATGCACACTCAAGAGAAACCTGTCAATAGCACATGTCTATACATAGATATCAAATAACATAACATCATAATCCAACAACATCATCATTAGAATCCATAAGCGAAATAGACAACCATATACTAAAGTGGATCGCTTGCATGCAAGTGTTCTCAAAGAATAAGTCGAATCATGTGCGCGCAAGAGTGGGATGTTACAATAAAATCATATAACAATCTAGCTATTAAACAAAGTAATCCAACAATAGACAAAGGATACTGAGCATGAAAAAAAAAAATTATTGGCTATGTTTTTAGTTTCTCTCGTTCAAATCTATAGTATCATTATATTTTTATCATCTAACTGTGGAAGTATATCTTTTTTGGTGCAAATTTCTATATGTTGCGATGGTTGTGAGTACGTTGGTACGGGAATATTGTAAAATAGTAGGATTGTAAAAATCTTGATTTTATTAGTTTTCCGAAATGCTTTTTCTTGCGTCTCATTGGCTGCAGGTGTGAGGTGACTTCAATTTTCCAATTTTTATCTTATTATCGATTGCATTGTTTTTAAATTATATAAAAATATTTAATTCTTTTGGTAGGGGTACAACTATGTATTTCCTTGGGAATGTTGGTGTATTAAATTTTTGGGCCGACAAATCGTGGGTGGTCTGAGTGGATTGGGTTTTGGTTATGTTATGTGTCATTTGGAAGCCTGGTGTATTCAATTCTTCGATCAACAAATAACTGGTAGCACAAAGTATTAAATTTTTCGATCAACAAATGGTTGGTGTTGTGAAATAGATTGCTTCACATTTTAGCGACCTTGAAATTAGTTTCTTAGGTTTTCTGTGGTTGGAAGCTACAAACAAACACCAGAAGGAGATATTGAACAAAAAAAAACATTGATTACAAAGGTCTTTAACAAAAAGAAATCAGTGTAACTAAAAGAAAATATTATAGAGAATTAGAGAGCAAGATGACCATAATAGTAACTAGAATCAATAAATGGTTGGTGTCATGAATGTTTTTCGTTTGGGTGTTATTATGTGTTGTTGATGAAGCTGGGGTGTTATATTTCTCGTGTAATGGTGGATATATAACATTTATTTGAGGTTGGGTGAGTGTGTTGTCATACCTACAGATGGATGCAAAAGGTTTATTTCACGTTATGTGAAGCATTGGACTATGATATTGAATTGATGTTATAAGAGACATTGAGTTACATTGTGGGTGTGTTGAACTAGTAATCTATGTTTTGTAGAGTGTCGTGGTTTGTTATTACTGTGAGTGTGTTGGGTTGCGCTTGCTGGTGTATTAGATTATCTATAAAGTCTACGAAACTAATCTATTCTCTTTGACAACAAATAAAAAAAAAACAAATGAACCAAGAATTCCATACCAGGGTACTCACAACGATAGTAGCCTATAACACTTTGCACCAACAAACAAATCGACAAGGACAAGTAGGATTACCCAAATCCAAAACAGGCACAACATGGACAATTTTGTCGACTAGAGAATCCAATACACCAGCAAGCCCTCTTTTTCTTAGTTTTTTTTTTAAAAACATAACAATGTTATGTGAGGCATGGATGTTTTTTGTTCGGTGATTCTATGCAAAAAATGTCTATACGTATATAGTGGGTCTTATTATTAAACATTAAATTAAAATAGATATAAACAAAAAACAATTTGTGAAGTCCGATAATCACTTTCCAAAAGAAAATCTATAAATATTAAAAGTTCACTTAATTAAATTTAACATTAATATTCACTATGTTAATTAGATATAATGAAATTTATTAATTAAGTGAAAATTTAATATTCTAAATGATAAATTGACTTTTCAAAAGTCCAAAAAGAAAAATATATAAAGTGCATGGCACAATAGATTTTACTTGTAACCTTAATAACTTGATACATGTGAATCATGTAGCACACCACTCCCTTCCCCCTTTTCTGCTTCCACAAACGAGTCTACCACGTTGACACCCTAGAAAATTTTCCAAAGATTTCAAGCCATGTACACACAAATACATACAAATACATAAATACAATATCATGAAAAACATCCAAGTACATTAATAAACAAAAAATACTCGCTACTTTCCAGCCTAGTAAAACATTAACTCATTGGAGCTCTTTTATTTTTTTAGCTCGAACAACCAATAGATAACATATTATTCCAAAACAAATTGATATCTTATAATTGTAGGTACAACCTATGGTTGGTAAGACAATTAATTTCAAAGGAATTCAGAATGACACAATAGATTATTAATATAAAAAAGAAAAAAAAATGTTTTCAAAAAGTAATTAAAAACCAGAGAAAACATAACCAATAAAACATAAGGAACTAATCTCCATGCCGCTAAAAATTTGAACCAATCTATTTCTATTTTATTCCCTTTATGAACAAAAAAAAACTAGCAAAAACAAGGAGCCTACACCAGCGTACTCAAAGCATTGCACCAACAAAGCTAGAGTTCCATGGGTCGACGAGACAAACACAATGATACTATAGATTTGACGCAGAGAAATTGAAAACATAGCCAATGAAATCCAAAAGTTGAACAAATTGACAAGCATAGGTATAGTTACTGAAACCCAAAACATTCACTCCACGGACAATTTGGTTGACCAGAGAATCTAACACAACAACAAGTTGGGCCCGACGTACTCAGAGATAAAATATATAATGATACTATAGCTATGTTATATACATATATATTTAGTATCTACTTATTGTTAAATACGTTAATTATACACACACACACACACACACACTATAGATTTCAACCACAGAAAACCTAGTTCCTTTACTATATCTTTGAACCACAAAAAATAAAAACATAACCAACAAAACCTAAGAAAATAATCTCCAAGCCGCTAAAATTTGAACAAATCTATTTGCATTTTATTTTCTTTGACAACAAAACATAAACTAACAAAAACAAGAAATTTGCACCAACAAAGCTACAGCTCACAGAAAATAAAATCTAGAGAAACTGAAAAACATACCCAATAAAATCTAAAACTTCGACAAATCAACAAAAACATGTAGAATTATCAAAACCCAAAACCCTCATGTTGCAGAGGATTTTGTTGACCAGAGAATCTAATATGCCATGAATCTCGGCCTAGCATAGTCACAACAATGGAAGCCTATGGCACATTGCAAAGCCAAACTTACCAATTGATCATACCCACAATGTATTTTAGAACAAAACAAAAACCAAAAAAAAGGCCCAGACTAGCATACTCACAACAATGGAAACCTATAGCGCTTTGCACCAACAAATCCTTCACATGATTTAGTGAACCATACAATCCAATACCCTGGCGAGCCAACCATTGTGCACTAAGCGGAAGACTACACATATCGATATAAAATCCAACGTTATAATTGTAAACCACAGAAGTTAATTGTAAGTAGCAATAGATATCATGTTAAACAAACAAACAAAAACACCCAAAATGATAAATGCACAGAAAAAATAATGTTAACCCAATCAACTAAAATTGAGAACCAAGAAAAATGAAATTTTAAGTTGACCTTCAATAGTGATCTGCACGTATAATAATAGACCCATCGAGCCTGAAATAAATGCTAAAGTTCCACAATTACACAATAAATATGTCACCCATGCTTCAAGAATGACACGTAAACTCACCCAAACCCAAAACAGTGAAGCCACTAACCACCTAGGCACTAGAGAATTTAATATATGAGAATTCCTAATGCAATGCAACTACATTGAACATATTATAAATAAACTAATTGATATATGTGTACATACAATACGTATGTATATAATATTGTGTATAAATACTATTACATGTAAATGTATGTAATTATTATATATGTTATATTATATACACATTTATAAATAATTAATATAACTTAATATAATTTTGTATACATCTAACATATATACTATAATAACAATATATTTAATTAAATATAATTATTTATATAGTACCATATATCTATATATTAATTTATATACACACATAATATTATATATATATATATATATATATATATATATTCTCGGTCTTTGTTTTTTCCCTAAAAGACAATAAAATCGAGATAGATTCCAATTTCCATGGCCTAGAGATTAGTTTCTTGGATTTTGTTGACTATGTTTTATGTTTCTCTAGTTTGAATATATAATAGATTTGCATCGTCGACGATTTGTTGATCGAAGAATTAAACATATAGGCTTGCAAATGTGATGAAGGAGCATCATAAGTAACCAGCTGGGAGGAGCGCAACACACTTTTTACACATTTTGAAATGTTTTTGAAAGATTAAGAAGCGGATATTAATGTAGTAGCTAGAAGTGTACTTGCATTTATATCTGACTGTTGTAACCAGATTGTGAGCGATTTGCTCTCATCTGTCAATGTAAAAGGCATTTAAGCCCAATTAATGAAAGTAGGTAAGATTGAATTAATAGATTAGACAGTTTAGAAGAGTAAGAGCGAAAACGGATATAGACACCCTCGCCTTTGTATCATAGTAGTAGTTGTATCATTAGCATAACACAGAAGAAGAGAGTTGTAGCAGAGAATTGTAGAGAAAGACCCATGTATAGGAGCTTTGAACTAATATATGAAGCTTTGAATCAGATTTCATGGTGTTATGATGTTTTCTGTTTATACATGGTGAATGGTATGCTTGTGGTTGTTTTATTCTCTCTGTTATGCATTTGTTATGAGGCTATACTGTGTATGTATGATTTCATGTTGAATGTTTGAAGTATGAGAGAGAGAGAATGAGTTCCAATTGTTTCTCTTCCTAAGTGAGAGAAGTTCATGCAAAGAGTGCAGTGAAACGTCTGCAAGGAGTGCGTTGACAGGATTTCAGAGTTTATCTCTGGAAGCTTAGTAGAGATACCGTTGTTTTCATTCCAGCAGAAGTGCAGGTGAAGAACATAAGTCGTGCAAGGTGTGCGCAGGCTAGTTGAAGCCTTAGAATTTATCAACTAAGGTTGAAGAGTGAAAGACTGTTGTTGCCGAGAGTGCACAGAGTCAAAGAATCAAATACACAGAAGTATTTGAAAGATTGTTGCAAAGAGTGCGTGCAGGAGTCCTTTTGAGACTTGAGGTTGAAATAGAAATCTTAGGAGGTTCAGCGCCTTTGAAGTATTCAACGAAAGATGGGGAGTTGAATCAGCGTGCAAAAGGTTAAGTCCCGGCGAAAGAACATTGGCTCGTTTCACAGAGATTCATTGAGGAGTGAATCAGACGGTTGAAATTCTCCATGGAGAACTCACGAAGTCGCGAGGACCGTAGGATCCAGAGAAGCTGCAAGGTGGATAGGGGAGGACGAACCCATCACTTTGGTATCATGAATCAACGTGGACGTTGATCGTGATATGTTTTGAGCTGTCAGATCATTTCGGGGATTCGGAGTTTGTAAGTCCGGAGTGTAAGCCAAAATCCTTGGTCACTCTAACTCCTGAATCGCGAAAAGAATTGTTAAGTGAAGAATTTCTAGATTTTGGTAATTCGAGATTCGGAATACCGGAAATCTTGATGACAAGGAGCCAGGGGCCTTTGCATTGAAAAACCCCAGAGTTGTGAAATGCGAAATATTGTGAAGTAGAGTTTCGACATTTCAGTGTATCGGGGTTTCAGATACCAGGAGGTCGAAGGAACAACATTTGTCGTGGAGGATTTGTGAAATCGCAAACCCTGAAGTTCCGAAAAGGTGCATACAGGTGAGCTTTCGGGGAAATTCCCGAAAGGGCATTTCGGTATTTCGATTACCGGAAGATGCAAGGGTGAGAATTCATAATTATTGACCCACGAGATCTCGAATGGATCTGAGCCATTGAATCAGGGAGGCTCATAACCATTGATCTTGCTCAGGAGAAGGGGGACAAGAATTTCAAGATTTCGGTACTTCAGTATTTCGGATACTGGAAGTACGAGAGGACAAAGAATTGTTGCGCCGGGATTGACAAAGTTCTAAAACGTGAATTCCCGAAAGCATAGGAGGAGTATTGTCAGGTCACGAAGACAAGATCAGATTTCGGCAATTCGACATTTTGGGTTTTGGAGGTTGTAGAGACAGGAAACTCGACAATAGGAATCACAATATCGTGAAACTCGAAGTCTCGATTTGGAAAAGGGCGCGATCTTATTGTGGTCAGGAGATTAGGGTGATGCCTTGTGTTTAATCATGCGGGCATACTCATAAGGACCTGTGGAAAAACACCATTGTGTGTGTGTGGGGGATTCCCAGTGGAGGAATCAAAGAGTCAATTAGAATCAGGAGGGCAGATTTGGAACGATCCTGAGCAGATCTTGGCCCAAGGGTCGAGGGTTTGCATCAAAATGACATGTAACATCATCCAAACCCAAGACACTCAGACCACCCATGATTTGTTGGCCTGGAAATTTAATACACTAGTGTTCCCAAGAAACCACGTAGTTGTACCCCTACCAAAAGAATTAAATATTTAAATGTATAATTGAAAAAAAATCAGCCGATAATAAGATAAAAATTGGCAAATCGAAGTCACCTCACACTTGTATCCAATAAGATGCAAGAAAAACTGTTCCGAAAAATAAAATAAAAATCAAGATTTTTGTAATCCTAATGTTTAACCATCCCTAGATGGGTGCCACTTGTACAACCATGCATTTAAACAACATGACTCTGGCCGCATCCTCCCTTCCTATACTCATATCTCTAAGGTGAGGCATTAACGCAAGGTATTTATGTGGGAGATTTAGTTTCATGGGAAACTTATTGCTTTGGTTTGTGCTAGTCATGGATTTCATTCGGGGGTGTACCATGAATGCAATCGTTGTCACTTGCAAATTAATAGCTACCTTAATGGCTCAACTTGGTATTATTCCTCTACATTTTTCCGTGTTTTTTGTTTTGTATCTTCCCTTTGCTTTTCTTGTTGGTCTTGTTCCCTTCCTAGTGTGGCTATGGCACGCTCAGTCTATGGTAAGCCCTTACCCTTCCATCTGGTTCACTAGATTCCCTTTTATCATCATGCCTCGGGAGTGCAGTCAGCCCAAGCGAGGACCAAACTACTATAGATACTTATCTAGTAGTCGTCGTCCTTCTCACCCATCCTTGAACACGCCTAGTACGCTGACTCCTCCCGCCTCACCTTCGACTAAGATACCACCCATGGTAAATGATCGAGAAGAGGATATATGGGGTCTTGTTCTCATAGAAGAGGAACTTCCCTTCGCTCCTCTCTAGGTTACTGTCGTACCTTCTGTGATGCCTCCTACGGGTATCAACCAGTGAGCCAAACAAAGTTTGTAGGCCAATTCAAATCCAGACACTAGAATTCCTGTAGCCCAGTCGACAGAGGAGCACTCGGGTTCTGTTGTTATTGAATAGGTGGCTCCAATGGTCATTAAAGAAGTGGCTCCATCTACCCCCCTTTGGGAAATTATGATTTCTCCAGAAGAGCCCACACAATCATAAGAGGTTCCCTTGCACGGATTCTCAGTGGATTAGCTTCAATTAATCTTTGACATGCGTTGGGATATCGTAGATCAACTCTTCAAAGATGAAACCATCAATCATAGTGTGGATGCACTCTTCGATTCCTTATCAGGTGATCCTGTCAACCTACGATGCCCCACTTGTTGTCAACCCTTCATCATAACTTAGGATTGGTAAGATACTCCTCTTGGCGATGGGGGAAATAGCGCTTCTGGTGTATGAAGTTTCTTTTTGCTTATGTTTTTGCTTTTTTTTTTTTTATGGTAGACTCTGGCTTTTACATGCTTCCATGCCACTTTTGTAATGCTTATAGCTACTTGAACATTTTAGACACCTTTAAACTGACCCGGGTCTCGTTCTGGTTTCCAATGTTGGCAAGCCAAATGCCAGGTCCCTTAGCATATGTATTGCTATTGCTTTCATATTTTCGAGGTAATATCAATCTTTTACTTAAAAAAAATCCTAATGTTTAACCATAAAAAAAAAATCATTAACTAACTAATGCTAAGTCAATCAAGAATTAACCGTGAAGCGATTACAATATACCTATCCAAATATAATAAATATACTATATGATGAAATATATATAATTTATGTGTATATATCTAAATAAGGATAATATGTAGTAAAATATAATCTATCATTTGGTATAGAAAATATGCATTTCACTACATATTATAAATATAATATATGATGAAATATATATAATTTATGTGTATATATCTAAATAAGGATAATATGTAGTAAAATATAATCTATCATTTGATATAGAAAATATACATTTCAGTGCATATTATATTTATTGAGATATTTGTGGAAATATAATTGTGTATATACTTCATCTTTTATTATTTTGTATAAGAAAATCTTTTGTACTTCATCTTTAATTATTTTGTATAAGAAAATCTTTTGTTTTGTATAAGAAAATTTAATATTGAGATTTTTTATTTTATTTAAATATTTTTATTATATTTATTAATTTTTAAAAAATAATTTAATATCTTAATTAATTAATTATTAATTTTATGTATTGAATTTTTTTAATAATAATAATAATGTTTTATTATTAATATTATTATTACTATTATAATAATAATCTATTTTTAAGGTTATGGCCAAGCCAACACATTAAATTGGTGTATGAGATCCTCTTGTTTGTGGGACAAGGGACCCCTCTCCGTCCAGCAATTTGACTGGTAAAGTCTACGAAGGTATACATACCCTATCCCCCTCTCCGTCCAACGATTTGACTGGTAAAATCTACGAAGGTATACATACCCTATCCCCCCTCTGGATTTGAACCTATGACCTCTTAAGAGGAAACACATGTTCTTAACCATTAAACCCATTATTAAATGTTCTATTATTATATTCCATCTTTTTTTAATTTTCCAAATTAACATTTTTTATTACATTAATTAAATTAACATAATAACACTAATTTAGATTCCACAATTTTATGTCGTTGAATCTACATTCCCATTAATTTAGATTCAACGTTCCCATTAACCAATTATCATTACTTTCCCGTGTTATCTATAGACAAATAAGAAATGAACCTGTGTACCTACCCAATTCCTTCACACAAACTTGTCAATAGATCGAACGTAGGTGGACGACGTCCTTACCATCCACGTAGAAGTCAACATATTCTCGTGTTCTATCACCCCATATGGAAAACATATCTAACTAATCAAATATTTCATAGAACACAAATTATTCTTTTTATACAAATAATTTCATTACCGCCCTTTATGTGGTTATCTAATCACATTTTAAATAAAGATCCTTAAAACTAGATATTCTACACACTTTCTTTGTACTACATGCACCACGATTATTTATAAACTTAACTAGAATTTAGCATTATTCTCTATTAATTCAAGGCCGGATGAAGTATTGTATATTGGACATGGATATTGTACACACTTTCTTTGTGATTTGTGATGTGATGATACAATTTAGCATTAGGATTCCTTATTGACTTACTTGGTTATTTTTATATGAGAGATAAGGGACAAATATATTTTAATTTATTTTATTTTATTTATTTATTTATTTGTTACTACAAATATAATTTAATATATTTTTTTTTGTTTGTGAGTTTGTTTGTGACCTGTGGGATTAGTATATGGTTGAGAAACAGTGATTCAGGGGTATCTAAGTTGTCAAAATTATTGGAGGATCGCACTCGACCTGAGCCACACCAACCCTTAACATGGTTGGATTTTTTTGTCCCCGCAGGTTTCGAACCGGTGACTTTAACATCATGGAGTGCCTTAACAACACACTCCGTCACCGACTGTCCTACACCTCAAAGACACAATTTAATATCTTATTTTTTATTAAGTTTTATTTTGCATAGGGACCTTGTAGGCAACGACTCTAGAGAAAACCTCAATCTAGGGTTTAATAGTCGTGGTCTCAGTAGTGGCCAGCATGGTTACCAAAGGGGGAGGGAATGGAACCCCCTCCTACAAGCAGGTAGTGGTGGACAGAGGGAAAGGCCCACAAGGTGTTGATTTCAAAGAACCTCTGACAAGCACATCGGGATTAGGGTCGAAAAAGACTCAAGAGGGAAACCAAGAAAAAAGTGATCGTGTGGGGGAAGAAGCCGAAGAAGCCCAGAAAGGTGCGCGATATGTGACAAACCCCAATGGGGTAGATGGGCGCAACCCATGTAAACCTAAAACAACATTGATGCCCAAGATTACACTGGAAGACCCCCAAACACAACTCTTCCGGGATCAGATGAAGACGCATGCATTGATCTGCAAGTTCATGGGCCTATGGCCCACACACAAAAAAAACGTTGCGCAACTGGATAAAATACCATTAGAAGCCAAGCGAAGAATTTGAACTCCACCTAGGCTCGAAAGGATTCTTCACAACAGTCTTTATGAACCTGGAGGACAAGGATAAAGTCTTCGAGGGAGGGCCATATATCCACACCTCAGCAGGGTTGTACATGCATCCATGGAAGGAAAACTTCTCCCCATAGAAAGAAACCTTTAAAAATGTCACAGTCTGGCTAAGGCTTTACTCCTTACCGCTAGACTATTAGTTGTCGTCCACATTTGAAGCCATAGGGAACAAGCTCGGAAAATATGTCAAGACATCGAAAGCTACTCTAAAAGGAAGATATACGTCCTACGCAAGGATGTGCATAGAGATGGATGTTTCGGGGGTGCTCCCAGAAGCCATAATCCTGGAGTTTAGGGATGAGGAATGGATACAAAGCATAGACTATGAGAAGATATCATTTCGATGCAGAAGATGTCATGAACCTGGACACCTACTAAGAAAATGCCCTCTCAATAAAAAACAAGAAATGGAAAACACCAAGCAACAGCAGGATGATGACGGTTTTGTGAAGCCAAATCACAAAAGTAGAGGAAACAAAAGACAAGGAAAGGCCCCAATAGGAAGCAACCGGAAATCTAGGCTTAGAACAGAAGGAAGAGGCAGGCCCAACCAAGGGGAAGAAGGAGGAAAGGATAAGACATAATCTAAGGAAGCTAGTGAACAGGTAACTCATGAGAACACAGAAATTCTAGGCAACAAGGGAGAACAGGGAGGTAGCACAAGTCCTATGGAAGGAGGATACAAAGATGCCAACACCCCAATGCAGGAGGTAGACAGAGACTTAGAGATGACACCAAGCGAGGTAGGAACATAAGACCCAGATCTCAGAGACATTTTGAAAAGGGAAGGAATAGATCTATCGAACATACTAGAGCAATGGAAAAGGTAGGGAGTAGACAATGCGTCAGCGGAGCAACTCAATCGCATCCAATATCTCTTCCTCCTATGGGAGGAAGTGAAATCCAGAGGGATCAAGTGCATGCATGGCAAGATAGGACACCTAGGAATCAAAACATGTGATGGACAACCACAACACTCACCCAAGCAGGCAAGGCAGAAGAAAGGAAGAAAATCAAATAGTGTATCCCTACAAGAACTAGGCGCCCTGCTGATAAACTCAGGTAATATTAAAAATCTCTTCCCTAATTCCCCCCAACATGTTTAAATGAAGATTATAATGTGGAATATAAGAGGCCTAAACATCCCAAGAAAGCAATGAATAATTAAAAATAGACTGAGAAAGGAACAACCTGACCTTTGTTTAATTCAAGAGACAAAATGCACTTTAGATAGAATGGAAATAATTAGTACAAAACATTGGAGTAAGTACAAGATGTTGGTTGTCGAAATCCAACAGATGGTGGGAGGTATTCTCAACTTGTGGAACCCATAATCGGTTAACCTACTTGCAACAGAAGCCATGAGACACACACTTTCTGTTAACATGCAAATTATAGGGAACACAATGGAAATTTTATGCACTAATGTATATGGCCCCCAGGTGATAGAGGAAAAAAGGAGAATGCTCCTAGACCTAGAGAATATAAAGGATCAAACCAACAACCTCCATTGGATCCTGGAAGGGGATTTCAACAACATCACTACACTTGTTGAGAAAAAAGGGGGCACAGAGCGACTGGACATAGATGTAGAAGAATTCTTAGCTTTCATTGACACAATGGAGCTTGTGGACATCGGGACCAGCAATGGACAATTCACCTAGAACAATAAAGGACTATATCACCACCATGTAGCTACAAGGCTAGACAGATTCTTGGTGTCAGAATCCATCATTTTGTAGGGACTAACTTTGGACTACAACATCCTCCCTTGGGGGGGATCAGACCACTGGCGAGTTCAATTGGAAGCCAATTTTAAACCACACTAAAGAATAGACCATTAGGATTTGAGAAATTTTGGATCGACTATCCCACATTCAAGGAGAACATCAACCAATGGTGGCAGAAGGAACTACTGGACCAAGGGACAAGGATGTTCAAACTTTACAAAAAACTAAAGTACATCAAACAAAAACTCAAGCAGTGGAACTAGGAATCTTTGGAAACATAAACCAAGGGGAAAAAAGTATCAAGGACAGAATGAGGAAGCTACGGGAACTATGCATCGAAGAGGGATACACAGAGGATCAGAAAAAAGAAGAGATCCAAATGACCTAGGAGTGTGAAGAAAGATTCCAACAGGAAGAAACTCTGTGGCGCCAAAAATCCAGAATAAGGTGGCTAAAGGAAGGGGAGAGGAATACCAAGTTTTTTCATAGAACAATTATTGCAAGAAGATCCCACAACAAAATCTTGAAAATTAGGGATCGGGATGGGATCGAAAGAGAATCCCACCAAGAAATTGAAAATACACTGGTCAATCACTTTGAGGGGATATCCTAGGAACCCAACCAAGACAGATCTTAGGCCATACAAAGAATAATTCAACACATCTCCAAGTTGGTCACAGTGGATCAAAATGTCGGCCTAAGCAAACCCATCATAAAGGAAGAAATTGACGAAGTGGTCCAAGAGATGCCCAATGGAAAGGTCCCATGCCTGGATGGCTTCACAGTGGAATTCTTCAAAGCTTGTTGGGAAGTGTTTAAGCATGACATTTATGAGGTGGTGGAGGACTCCAAGCGATCGACATCCATCGTGAAAGATTTAAATTCCACAATGATCACTCTAATCCCGAAAGAAAATGAGGATAGGACCCCATACCTCCATAGGCCTATAGCTTTATGCAATGTAGTTTACAAGATAATCTCCAAAGTCATCACCAATAGGCCGAAGCCACTCCTTCCCACACTAATTTCATAGGAACAGGCAAGTTTTGTGGAAGGAAGACAAATCCTGGACAATATCATCCACACCCATGATATTATTCACACGCTGAAATGACAAAGGAGAGGGGGGATGATAATCCAACTAGACCTGGCGAAGGCATATGACAAAATAAGCTAGCACTACATGGCTAAGACGTTGGAAGCTTTTGGTTTTGACCAACACTGGATCAACTGGATCGTCACTCTAGTCTCAATGACAAGCTACTCATTGTTAGTCAATGGAGCTCCAACCAAACCTTTATGTCCATCTAGAGGCATAAGACAAGGGGATCCGATGTCCCCCTTCCTGTTCATTCTAATGATGGAATGGCGAAGTAGAAGCATCAAAGGAAAAACTGCAGCTAGTGAAATAAAAGGCATCAAACCATTTGAAAACTGTCCAACCTCCACACACTAATAGTTCGTTGATGATACCCTCGTCTATGGCACACCCATGGTAAAGGAAGAAAAGGCTTTTAAAAGAATCTTATAAGATTTTGGGGAAGCCTCGAGGGAGGAAATCAACCACTCCAAATCCATGATATATTTCTTCAACACTAATCCGACAATTCAAAGAAACTTGGCCAACATTCTGGGGTTTGAACGCAAAACGCTCCCAACGAAATACTTGGGAATCCCCCTAACGGACAGAGCCTGCAAAAATGCTACGTGGGAAGGAGTTATCAACAAACTTCAAGAGAGGGTAAAAAATTGGACATACAAAACCCTAAACCTGGCTGAAAGGCTTATCCTCACCAAAACGGTTCTACAAGCAATTCCGGCGTATATCATGTCAGTGTTCCCAGCCCCCAAAGTAATCCTACAAAAGATAAGAGCCATCCAAAGAGACTTCTTATGGTGAGGCATAGAAAATAAAAATAAATGGGCCCTGGTGGCCTGGGATAAAGTTTGCAGACCAAAAAGCAATGACAGCCTGGGGTTACAAGACCCATAGGTAACCAACGAAGCCTACGGGGCAAAGTTCTGGTGGAGATGGGTAAAAGACAAATCAGTGTCGTGGGAAAACCTCTGGACGACCAAGTATTCCCCAAACATCAACGACCAAGAGAGAATTCGGTTCATGGGCACAAAGGAGGGATCAACCATCTGGAATATCGCTTGGCAAAATAAGAACTGGATCCATAAACAGAGCTTCTGGGAAATCAGAAATGGTAGAACAACAAGGTTCTGGGAGGACGCTTGGCAACAGGAACCCTGAATGGAAAATACAGACAGGGAGGAGCTCCAACATGAATTGCTTGGGCAAGGAAAAACAAAAATACATCATTATTGGAAGCAAAGGGATGACAGAACCAGATGGAGGATATGGGACAAACTTAATCCACAAAATAGAGCCTGGATCGAAAAAATAATGAAAGAGGTGGAGGACGAATTGGGGAAAAGGAAAATTGGGGTCTTGGAAGAAGAGGACCAATTGAGGTGGGCAGGGAAAATGGGGTTGAATTCAACTTAAAAGAAGCACGGTATTACATCGCGGGCCAAGACCAAAAAAATCTGGAGCAACAATGGGAAATGATTTGGAAAATCCCCCAATGGCCAAAAATCGAAATGTTCAAATGGCTAGTTCTACACAATCACATTCTAACTTGGGAGATCCTCGTGAAAAGGGGATTCATAGGTCCCTCTTGCTTCCATCTCTATCAAGTCAAGGAGGAAACAATTGATCATCGCCTCGATGAATGCAGTTACACAACAAATATCTTGGATTGGGCAGCTGGCATCTTCTGCCAATCCAATATGATTAGGGGGAACACTAACACAAGCATCAACAATTGGAATGAGGGTTACAACAAAAATCAAATGGTGAA
This sequence comes from Picea engelmannii, assembly GCA_009831015.1. NCBI lineage: Eukaryota > Viridiplantae > Streptophyta > Pinopsida > Pinales > Pinaceae > Picea > Picea engelmannii. The sequence goes on along the minus strand of ML792116.1, from coordinate 289,523 downwards.
CCTTTGTTGGAATCTAATGTCGAGGATGATCATCTAGACAATCTAGAAAGAATGGAATCGGCGCATCTTCGGGATTGAAAGAATATCGACAGAAAGGCTAAAGGAGGAAATAATCTCTCAAGTAAGAGAAACGGTGCAGAGTCGCAACTGCAAGACGAAGAAATCTCAACTTACAGACCAAGACTCCCGCATCATGGATTTTTTTCATCTAAAATACTGGCACAACATCATATCAGTAGGCTGCAACCCGCAACTCCAAATAGGAGCCCACAACTGGACTCCCCCTCCGTCAGGGTTCCTCAAACTCAATTTTGACGGGGCGGAAAAAGGAAATTCAGGAGTGGTAGGCGCAGGTGGAGTGATCAGAGACAGTGGTGGAAACATCATCTGACTATATGTTGGGAGCATGGGAAACTCAACCAACAACACGGTGGAATTTGGAGCCCTGGAACTCGGCCTTGAAATCCTAAGTCACGAAAGGATGACAAACACCATCGTGGAAGGTGATTCCACCCTGGTTAGCAACACGACGAAAAGAATCCAAAATGGAACTAGAGTGGGAAAGGTTCAGTGCCACTGGCACCTAGCACACTCCCTTCAGAAAATCCAGGAGCATCGAAGAACTTTGAATACAATGGAGTTGCACTGGGTGCGCATGTCAGCGAATGCTCTAGCAGATAGGCTCGCCAACGAGGGGTTCGGAAAGGAAGGCCCATAACTAGACGAGACCTGGATCAGCATTCCAAGTGGGCAACTCAGAACAGACTGTAACCACCTTGCGGCAAAATATCGTGAAGGCAGTTTAAGCATGGAAGGTCACATCGAGGAGGACATCGCAAGGCCTCTCGAATGGTATGTGAGCCTAGAAAGAATATGATTGCCTAACACTCTGCCACCAATAATCATGCAAGATCACAATAAGTAGTAGACGAACGACCGGAAGCAAGGCCACTACACCAGTAAGAGGTGTGGGGAAAGAACGAGTGAAAGGCCAGGTAGCAAGTCACATGCAACGAATGATGTAAGGCATGAGGGGTTGATGATAACCAGGATCGATCTACCAGGCCAAGTACAGGTATGAAAAGCAGCACAGTCGAAACATAAGCGAACAAGGGCAATGATCGCACAGGAACAAAGGACGGCCCATCAAGATCATACGGGTCTTAACAGGAAATTTGATAGAAGCGCTCACCACCGCAGGCAAACCAAGACTGAAAGGACGGGCTCATGGATGGGAAAGGTCAATAAGAAGAAGGACAATAGAAATAGATGCACATAGAAGGAGCACAACAACATGGATTATTATAGAGCCAAGGGCAAGGAAAGTAAGAATACCTATGAAGTGAGGCACAGGCCGAGTAACCAGAACATGAGCTGTGACAGGCAAAGCGGGATGGCGTGACTAAAGAAAACACATAGTAAAAGGAACCCCCCTGGGAAGGAAGTCTCGAATAGTTCATGGCGTTTAACAAGAATGGAGCAGGCAATGAAAGATGCGGAGGGCACTTTCCAAACTCTGGTTGCACCGAAGGGGAAGGTGACCATCACCCGGTGGGAAAAGGATTTAAAGGACAAGCGCAAAGGTAAAGCGTGGGATGCATTGGTACAATAGGCGGACTGGGTAACTGATCCGGGGGCCATGCAACCTAGGGAAACCCTCTACCACAAAACGATGGAGATGGCTTGGCTAACCAAGATGATGATTGGGAAAGTGAATTTAGAGATGGAAGAAACCAGGCAGGAGGATAACAGGGAAAACAAGAAAATGTTGGACGAGATCCTGCGTCGCATCAACAGTCTAGAAACTATTACCAAACTGTTAGTAGAGGTAGAGAAGCACCAAAAATCCAAGATGGAGTGGTTGGCAACCCAGTTCCACCTCTACCTATGCTATGTCCATCACATGGACATCACACCTGTCGATGGACACGGTGCACTAGCGCAAATCAGGAAGACTCACATGACCTCCCCGAAGGAAGATAACAAGAGCCAAGCGGATGATGCGAAGGAGCACCCCCAGGTGTTGAAACACTTCATAGTTCCGGCTTTGTGATTGGGTAGTCTATAGGCAATAATGTCAGGCTTTGTCAGGTTARCTCAGATATCTTTCACGCTATGGTTTAGGGGGATATTTTAGTCTCTTCYTTTATGTCTGTGTTTTTTCTTAWACTAAATATGGAAGGTCTGGTCCGGTTTCCCTTGGTGGCAGACCAATACCATCTCTCGTTTATTATCAACTTACGCAACTAGGGACCCCTGGTCTGTTTTCCTTCTAGATAGACCAGGATCCCTACTTTTTGTATCATAATCCTTCCAGTAATATGAATTCCTACACTCACTTAAAAAAAAGTTTTATTTTGTATAATAAAATTTAACATTTCGATACTTTATTTTAACAAAATCTATGTATCATATTATTTTTATAAAATATTTATTATCTTTTTAAGATATATTATATATAAAGTATATCCCATTGCATATTAAAATGCGTAAAACTAATCAAATATATATACGTTGCCCATCTTGTACCACATATTAAAATGTGTAAAACTAATAAAATATATATACTTTGCCCATCTTGTACCATAAAATTTAACATCGAGATTCTTTCTTTTGTCTAGTTTAGTATGTTATTATTTTTGTGTAAAACAATTCAACAAATTAATTCTTTATTTTGTGAGCTGGCATTTTTTTTATTACTTTGTTTATTATCTTAATACTCTATTACTAAATCATCATTTTTTTTTATTATCTTATTTAATATCTCCACATTTTATAATATATTTATTATCTTTTTAAGATATATTATATATAAAGTATATCCCATTGCATATTAAAATGCGTAAAACTAATAAATATATATACGTTGCCCATCTTGTACCACATATTAAAATGTTTAAAACTAATAAAATATATATACTTTGCCCATCTTGTACCATAAAATTTAACATCGAGATTCTTTCTTTTGTCTAATTTAGTATGTTTTATTTTTGTGTAAAACAATTCAACAAATTAATTCTTTATTTTGTGAGCTGGCATTTTTTTTTATTACTTTGTTTATTATCTTAATACTCTATTACTAAATCATCATTTTTTTTATTATCTTATCTAACATCTCCACATTTTATAATGGAGATTGATTCTTTTTCCTTGGCAACACCACATATATATAATGGGGATTAATTTTTGTTTTCTTAGAAAAAACAATAACACATAAAGGTGATGGTATATGAGAAAGTGTATAAGTATATTTTATAATTTAATTGTTTATTTAACACATAAAGGTGATGGTATATGAGAAAGTGTAGAAGTATATTTTATAATTTAATTGTTTATTTAACACAAAAGAAGTTGTTAAATAATTAATAATAATAATATTTAAAAAAGTTATTAAATAGTTAATAATATATGTATATATTTTTTTAATAGTTAAGTGGATTAGTTTTAGTGATCGAATGTTTTGACTTTTATAAAGAAAACTTTAAAATCAATTATTATCCATTAACAAATCATATATCATATATTGTAATTAATCTTAATTAATTTATATTAAATAATATTTATGTTATTTATAATATTTGAAAATAATATATATATATATATATATATATATATATGATTGAATTGGTTTATCGAACATGGTGATGATTAACGTTTACTAAGATCGAATTGGTCTATCAGACCTTAAGAGGGTAAGTGATTACTTGTGACTCTTTAGAATTTTGTTTCTGTGTTCGAAAAAAATTAAGAGAAGTTTTCCAAGATCACCATACTTTTGTTCAGTAAAGAGGTTAGGAAGGTTGGTAGTGTGATAAATATTTTGAAAATGAGATCTAATATGGGTAGGCTGGACAATCTAAGAGAAAGTGCTTTTCATCTTCAACATTCTTAGTGTCACAAAGGTGACACACTCTTTCATCCCATGGTGTTTTAGGAACTGACCAACGCCCAGTTTCACTATAGAGCTCGTGAGAATTTGTTCTTATCTTAGTAATGCTTATTTTTTCTTTACACTTGGCAAAACATATAGATAATTTTGATCTTCTAGATTAGGGTTGAGTACATATTTATAATACCTAAATTTTCTTTTTTCCTCTAACTCTTTATCACACCACATTTTCTCCTTAAATTTTGATTTGATTTTTTTTTAATAGTATCTTTATTCTGCAAAATGGTTTCTTCCATGATCCCCAAATAGTTTATCCAAGACCTGGTGTCTTTATGCCATCCTTGCTTGAGTCTATGGTGGTTATGACTTGATTTTGAAGTAATTTTAGGCATCCTCTTGTGTTCCATGTTGTTTAACTTGTTCTTATACATTAGGTATCTAGTCATAGCCATGCTCTCAATGGGGGAGAGCCTTGTTTCTAAGAGGAGGATGGGGTATGACATATTTCCTTTAATTTTGAGATTATAGGTTATAAAATTCTTTTGTATTTTCTCTATCTTTCTCCAAGATTCACGAGAGATACTACAACCCCAGACTTCACATCCATAAAGAATAACAAGTGTAACAAGAGCCTCAAAGAGGAGTTTCTTCTTATCCCAACTCCAAACATCAGTTGATTTACAATTGTTTTCAAGCCCATAATAAGCTTTCCATCCCCCAATAATCCTTTTCTCAATGCTATAATTCCAATTGAGCTTGTGGTGAATATCAATTCCAAGATATTTTCATGAAGTCACTTCCTCCAAGTTGTTGTTGTCATATACAAAGGTATCATAATGGATCTTATTGGATTTAATAATCATGACCTTAGTCTTATCATTATTAACAATCATACCCATATTGGACCAAAAATCCTTGAGGATTCTTAGTTGGTTTTCAAGATCATGGGGACTCCTTGCCATAAGAACGATATCATCGGCATAAAGAAGAAGATTGATGACTATACCAGTGAGAGTAGAGCCAACACAACCTGATTTTTCCATGAATTCTTATAACTTGTCAGTGTATATGCAAAAAAGGGTAGGGGACAAGGGACAACCTTGTTTGACTCAGATATTGCAATTAATCTCTTTTGACCAGCCCTTAGTTTTTTTAAACTTAACAATAACATTCTCATACATCCTTATTGCAACAACCCCCAAATTGAGAGACACTTTTATCTCTTCCAACCTATTCCAAAGGTTTTTCCTAGGAACCATGTCAAAAGCTTTTCTAAAGTCAACAAAACAACAAAAAAGATTGGTTTTAGTATTTCGAAACTCCTCTACAATGATCCTAAAGGTAACAAGATGGTCCACAGTTGAATGATATCTCCTAAAACCAGCCTGGCCTTTAGCTCTTTTACCATGACTTTCTAGCCAAAGGCTAATCTTCTTTTCCAAAATAATTCCATAAAGCTTGGCTAAAATTGGGCTAATCATAATGGTCCTATAATTAGAGGGAATATTTCTATCCCCATTTTTAAAAATAGGAACAATGTGGCTTTGCATCCAGGGTTTAGGGAAGCCCTGCTTGACTGCTAAATTGAAGAGCTTGTGTATGTGAGGGATAAGGATTGGCCCTTCGATTTTAAAAATTTCATCTTGTTAGCCTTCAATGTCCTCAGCTTTCCCATTTGCAAGCCACTTAACCTCGAACTCTATGTCATCTAAATAAAAACCTTCTTCCTTTGTAGGGACAATAGGAATGGTTTCCATGGCATTAAGGAACTCATAAAGACTTTTAAAGTAGGAATTCCAATCCCTTAAAAGAATCCTATTATTTTCTTTAGTATTACGTTTTAAAATTTGACTCCAAAACTTATTAGAATCCATATATATATATATATAATGTTATCATTTACAAAAAGAAATAGAACCATTTAATTATGATCATCAATGTAAAAATGTATTGTATACATGCATGGATTTCTTTGTAACATTTAACTATAGTACACCCTGTGGGGGATCATCTTGACAATGGTTGATACGACGTCCTCCTAGTGGGTCTACAACCTATATTGTTTGGTTCTTAAGGTTGGAGTTTAAGAGGTGATGATCGATCTGGTTGATCATTGTTGTATGTATTTTTGCAGTGCCGTATATTTAATGTTTGTCTTTCTTACTATTAGTATATAGGGGTACCTACTATCTCTATCTCGCTCATGCTTAGTATGAAAACATTATATATTAAGAAATAACAATATATTATGTTGTGAATTTCATCATAGTACATTATTTGATTATAACTTAGACACGTATATTATGATGTGAATTTCATCATAGTACATCATTTGATCATTGTACGATTTTTAAATTAGTTTTAAAAGTTTTGTTTTAAATTTTTAATATTTATGTAATTATGTTGAAGAGTCCTTAAGAATGCAGCATGACTATAATTTGTTCGTTATTCAAATTTGTTAGTCAATACTCTTGGTTTTCTGAAAATCCTTGTTTACTTGTGTTTTAATGTTTACCTTGTTTCTTTTGATTTTTTGTCATTTTTGTATGTTCGATTATCAGGGAAGTTGTTAATGGAGTGTAATATTCGGGTTTTGACCTAGAATGTATTGGATAAGATTATTGATATAAATTGTAAATGTGTGGTTACAATGATAGGAATCAAGTCATTAAAACTTATAAATGATTTCATATGGAAATTATGTAGATATGTTAGTATGAATTCCTAGTGTGGACTTAGACACAAAGGTTCAATTAGTGAATGGCTAGGCATGTATGATGCACATATACTTATTGTAAAATCCCGCTCTTGCGAGCACATGTTATTGACTTATTCTTTGAGGACACTTGTGTGCAAGTGATTCGGTTGTAGTACATGGTCATTTGTTTGGCTTATGGATTTTTAGGATAATGTTGATGGTCTTGAATTAATGTTATTTGAGATATATGTATTGACAGATGCTATTGACAAGTTTTCCCTGAGTATGCAGGACATTGACAGATTGTGGATGTTGAAGGCATCAATGGACCTCCTTGGACTCCGGATTGAGTCATGGATTGGATTGTATTGGTTTGAGTATTTCATTTATGCATATGTGACATATGATCGATCATAGTATGATTTAATATATGGATCATTGACAATGTTTCATTGATGGATGTAGGCTGACAAATACTTGCTAATCGGGCTCACATAAGGAGTAAAGGGGCCATGCACATAGACCAGATATTGAGGGAGAGGTGTGATAGTGTCCCTGTCATAGCCTACTAGCACTCTCATCGTGGCTCAAATTGCAGGTTCACAATTGCCTAGTTCGAGAGGTCCATGCTGTCGTGAGAGCAAACTGAGATAGTCGCTCACGAATATTTCTAAGGGGTGTGCAATAAGGTGGGGTTCTTATTCCCTAGAATCCCTTAGTCTCTCACAAGGTCTTCCGAATGGAGTGTTGACTCCAAGGTTTGGACAACTACCAAAACCACTCAAAAGGCGAGTGGCACCCTTGGAGCACAAAGTTGCGTCCTGAAGGGCACGTCGCATAAGTAACACTTGAGTCAATGAATCTAGGTGGCCTAGAAAACCTTGAGCGCACAATTAAACCTTATAGAATCTTAAGCATTGAAGGATTTAATTAATTAATTAAGGATGTAGATTATTAATTGTTAATCCTTAGTAAGCCTATTCAAAAAATTAAGCCTAAGTCTAAGATTGGTAAGAAGACTAAAACTAAATTGTAAATTAAATAAAAAGGGGGATGGAGTATATCAAGTTAAGGATTAAAAAGGGTGAAATATATTTAAAGATTTGATATAAGGCACATGTGTGCAATAAAATATAAAAGGGGTGGACGGAGGGGGGGCGGGGGGGTTTAAAATAAGAAAGAAATAAACATGAAAGAATGTGTATGCATATAAGGGTATCTAGAGTCTAGTAAACATTAGTCTAACTAGAAGAAGACTTCTATTTTAACTCAACTCATATTTAGTAAGGTGTTAGTCATTAAATGAGAATATGGGGAATAAAGAGACAACTAGGAGTTATTTAAGGAGCGCTTTTAGGAAGGGTGAGGGAAATTGAATTTAATTAAAATAAACCATGGAATTACTTGTGCAACTTGGGGGAGAGGGTGAAGAGTGTGAGGAGGAATAATTCTAAATTAATTAATTAAAAAGTGAATTAATTGTGAAAGTGGGGATGTGTCATTAAGGAAATTCCTATAAAGAAAATGGTCTAGAGGGAAAAGGATTTAGACATTTTGACTGGCTTTACTTGTGAGAGTTGGGATACCCAGCTTGAGAGAGAGTGGTGGCTCTACCTTGCGAGGAAAGCTTGGTGCTATAATATTTTGGTTGTGTGTGTGGCCCCTTTGTGTCTCTAGGGGATAAGGGGGAAGAAGAGTACCCCTAGCATTGGTTGGGAGGTATCAATGAAGTCTCGACGATTAGCAAGAGAGAGTTTGGAAGGAGCGCCATCGAAAAGACATCTTCAATTTCTTTAGGATTTCCTTCTTCGGTTACGGTATTTTATTTAAAATTGTAATTGCATTGGGACTTTTAAAATTTTATAATTGAGTTTTTCATTTGTGTGTTTGTGTTGAAAATTTAAGATTGAAACCGAATTGCAAGTCTTCCTTGATGGTTGAGTAATACCAAAGGTGATTTGCTAGAATTGTTGTAAATTCAATTTTTCAGATAATGTATTGAATATCTTTATTTGTTTCCTTTCATTTACGTTCCATTGGTATTATTCACTACTGCCTGGGTCTACTTATTAATTTAAATCTTCCTTTCTACCTTCGTCAGGGAATGAATGGTTGCTGAGATTTGTAGTGGATTTTTAAATCATAATATAAGTTTAAGACACAGTCTTGTATAAATCTTTCATTTTCTCACAAGAGTATGAGATCATTGGCAGATCTTAGCGATTTCATGTGTGTTAAGTTGATGGTTATTCAAAATTGGCTATTGACCCTGTGTAGGACAATGGATTCGATGGAAATTTTTACGCGTAAAGATCTTTCTGTATAGGGACCTCTAGTATTGTAACCCCTGTCTGTAGAGATTAAAAGGAACAAAAAGATGTTCAACAAAATAATATTATGTATTCAAGTAGAAAGGTGGGATATAAAAATAAACTAAGTGGTATACGCAATACATCATTTCTACCATCTAGGTTTTGGATTGAATATATTAACATGTAGAAATAACACACTAATGTCATTTAGGACAGCAAAAGAAACTTTGTACTAGAAATGGATGCAAGTGACCCAAGATTTCCATTCTCAATTTCTACCATGGTACAATAGCCATCTTGGGATGACACCACAAGAAACCTTGCATCATATGACCTGGAACAGACTCTTTGGTCATAAAAGGGAAGGCGAAACAATATGCCATAACAACAGGAGAGAGACCTACAATAGGCAGCGGAAGTTAAGAATTAGACGTACCATGCGATATCTATTATGGATGCATAATGAAGTCCTACCACGATTTCAATAGGGGAGATTCTTTCGGTATCTTAAATGTACAATGAATTCAATGTTGCTATTGCAAGGACCATATGGCATGGAAGTTGAATGAAGCATCTGAGCAATCCTCTCCTCACAGTATGCAATTTGTGTATTCCCTCCACACTTCCAAAATGGATTGAACACTTGTCGTGATCCAGGTGGATATCGGTGGCCACCCACCTTTTCCAAATGGCTCAAAACAATTTTCTGGCCATTTTGGCAATTTACTATTTTTAGCAGGTTTTAACTTCCGGGGCCATTTTGAGGGTCCAAATGAAGGTTTTTCGAGATAG
>ML792116.1:260097-272948 GCA_009831015.1 Picea engelmannii | reverse complement strand
GGATGTAATGGAGGGGTCGTTACACTTCTATGGACCGCATGGTAGGATTGCTATGTTGAACTCAAGTTATGTGAATATTAACATTGAAATATAATATATAATGGTTCGATGTCACTACAGAGAGACCACAAGGGGATATGATTCCAATAGAGGGGAAGAGGAAAGGGGGCCTATGGAAAGTATATCCTCTATTGTCAAGTGTCAGCATTAGATCTCATCTATTTTCCACCATGTGCCTTAAATGAAGCTATCCACCTCCATTGAATTATAAAATGAATCATTGGATGCATGTAAGAGGTTGGTGGCGAAGTCTTTTGACATAGTCATGGAAGCATGATTTGAGTAAAATCGTCATGGGGAAGTGTAAGAGTGATTCATTTTTTCCCCAAAAGGAATGTTAGAGATCATTTGCCTAAAATCTCATTGGCATTCACTCCATTCATTGTATCACTATCATATTCATGCCTTGGAATTTTGGCATTGTGTTCTCCATTACTAACCAACAACCAATCTAGAAATTGACCCAAAAAAATGTGCATTGTGAAGAGGTAATTGTAACGTTAGATGAGAAACAAATCATTGTAGGAGAGCATAGAGGGTGGGAAAATTAGGAATCCAACACCCTCCATTTATTTGTTTCTCTTTGAATGCTTGAGATCCAAGTATTATTCTATAGGTAATTCCGAGGAAGGATAGAATGATCTGGGATCTTTCTACCCATATTGAAGAGCACTAGAGGGAGGAATATCCATGAGGCATTGTTGAGCAAAGAAAGAAATATCTTTCTTATATTGTGTGGGGTAGTGAATAACAGTTTCATCTCTGTTTAATCATTGAATGAAATGTCTGGAGTGTTTTGTAATAAGCAGATTGGGTGAGGATGAGAGCAAATGGATTGAGTTGAGAGAGATAGAAGCTCGTAGCTTGGTTTTTTCACCTTGGTGTCCTCATAGCTTGGCTTGAGGGTGGTATCTATATTAGATACCTATGGTTGGGTGGAAAATTTATCATACACAAGAAGTTTCTTGGACTTTCTTCTATGAAAATATAAGTTTTTTTATTGTTGTTTATGAATATAAAATTAAAGTTGTTTTTCGTTGTGGAAATATATGTATTTTTCATGCTAAGTGTGATTATTGTTATATTTGTTCATTGTCACTTGGTTGCCATGGATTTATGTTAAACCATGATTTTTTTAATTATGTTCCATTTTAATTATCGCATATGTGTATGCATTTATTTAAATGTGGTCCTTTGTGGAATATTTTCTTTGTTGCTATTATGAAGATATGCCCTATGAGGGCCAGAATTTGAAATCACTATTTTGTGGCTCCATGTCCTATAGCTTGGAGGGCTATGAACCCACCGTTACGACAAAAATAGTGACTACAAGGAGGTACTATATATATAATTTTTTTGGCGAAAGTTAAGACAAGTGTCATGCATCACAACATACATTAAAACGTCACACATCAATCAATCACGAACACATGGAAACATCATTATTTTTATTCAATCAACCAAACACATAAGGATAACAAGAGGAAACTACCCGCCCAACCTATCTTGAAAGGTTAGGACCTCCAAGACACATAAGCAATGCTCAATAAGTCTAGGATTCATCCGATTGATCTTGACCATTTAAGGTCTCAGGACTGGAGACTATTCTTAGGAACAAGGAGGTGTCTACTTCACATTAATCTAATCATGCACGACAATTTAAGACTATATTTATCAGTCATAACTAACCATTACTTCTTCGGGATGCAACGGGAAAAATCTACTATACATAATCGATCTTCAAGCAATAATTTGGTGCACAAGAGTAAGAGGAAACTATAGATATGAGTAAGTAAAATATCAATTCAGATGGACAATCTATTTCTTGTCATCATTAGTAACTTTTCAAATCAATTCCTTCAAGGTCACCCATCATTTATCAAGCACTTCTAGATTCTTAATGAGGAATGATATTAATGTATCTCAACTATACATCTTATTTATGGAATATAATAAAAAGAATTTTAGAGCTAAATTACATATGCCATTATAAGGAACCAAATGAAGATCAAATCTTCTTTAAATAATACTTTTGAATTCGATGGTACTTTACATTACATACCCATTTTGAATATATATATATATATATATATATATATATATATATATATATAAAAGCAATCATAGATAACAATTATTATGGAAGGATTTCAATGTTATTTTACAATCCATTTACAAAACTTAATAAGATCATTCCAAAATTAAGAAATAGATAGATCATTCATAAGGAACTTACAACATTCGAAAGCGACGATTAATTCTAACACGAACAAGTCCATTACAATTTAACCCAATGAGGACACCAATTGATATCTAAGTTTCATTTTACACCTGCGGCAGAATAAAATAACCCATACACATGCGATAAATTTATTACAATTCGACATCAGAGTTGTGGTAAAATAGCTCAATGAGAATACAATTCGACATCAGAGTTGTGGTAAAATAAAATAAACCATACACATGTGATAAATTTATTACAATTCAAACTCAATGAGAATATTGTCACCGACTAAGCTAGGCTTGGAGATGTTTTTCGGCAACTGGTGATCCTTCTGTCCTTTTTTTTTGCTAATCGCAAAGACTTCACTGATACCTCCTAGCCAACGCTAGGGTACTCTTCTTGCCTCTTAATTCTTAAATTGATTTACTTCATCCCCCTTTTTAACTTAGTTAATAATTTAGTTTAGCCTCTTTACAAAAACTTAAACTTAGGCTTAATTTTTTGAATAGGCTTAGAATTTTATCGGGATTTATAATTAATAAATTACTCATTAATTATTCATATCTGACAAGGTCTAAATATTTTCAAGGTTTATAATTATTCTTTCAAGGTTTTCTAGACCACCTACATTCATTGACTCAAGTTTTATTTTACGCGATGTGCCCTTCAAGACGCACCTTTGTGCTCCAAGGGTGTCACTCACCTCCGACTGGTTTTGGTAGTTGTCCAACCCTTGGAGTTAGTACTCCATTCGGGCGAACTTGTGAGAGACTAAGGACTTCTAAGGAATAAGGAATCTGCCTTATTGTGCGCCCCTTAGAATCTTTATGAGCGACTATCTCAGTCTGCCATCACGACATCGTGGACCTCTTGAACTAGGTAATCGTTATCCTACAATTCAAGCCATGGTGGGAGTGCTAGTAGGTTGTGACAGGGGTACTGCCACACCTCTCCCTCAATATATGGATTATGTGCATGGCCCCTTTACTCCTTATTTGAGTCAGATTGGCAAGCATCGTCATTATGCATCCATTGACAAAACACTGTCATTGATCCATATACATAATCATACTAAATCAATCATATGACACATATGGGTAAAATGAAATACTCAAACAAAACACAATCCACTCCCTAAATCAATCCAGATCCCAAGGAGGTCCATTGATGCCATCGGCATCCACAATCTAGAATGTGTCTTGCACACTCATGTAAACTTGTCAATACATGTATATCAATGACAATAAATCACAACTCATCAACATCATCATAACAATCCATAATCGAAACAAATAACCATGTACTATAAGCGGATCACTTGCACGCAAGTGTCCTCAAAGAATAATTTGATAACATGTGCTCAATAGAGCGGGATGTTACAAATTTCTCATACACAACAAGTTTCTTGGACTATCGTCTATGAAAAAATAAGTTTTTTATTGTTGTTTATGAATATGAAATTAAAGTTGTTTTTCATTGTGCAAATATATGTATTTTCATGCTATGTGTGATTATTCTTATATTTGGTCATGGTCATTTGGTTTCCATGGATTTATGTTAAACCATGAATTTTAATTATGTTCCATTTTAATTATTGCATATGTGTAGGCATTTATTTAAATGTGGTACTTTGTGGGAGATTTTCTTTGTTGGTATTATGGAGATATGGCCTATGAGGGACAGAATTTGAAAGCCTTATTTTGTGGCTCCATGTCCTATAGCTTGGAGGGCTAGGAAGAGATGCCACATGGAGTTTCATGTCCTCACCTTCTCTTGGCCTTGGATGCAAACTGCAAATGTATGTTGTTACTTCCTCATTCCATCCCATCCATCTCTACCCCTCATATTCTCCTTTAGGTTCTTAGAAAAGACTCTAACAATGTGTGTGTGTGTGTGTGTGTAAACGCCTTGGATGCAAAGTGCAAATGTATGTTGTTACTTCCTCCCTCCATCTCATATATCTCTACATATCCTATTCTTCTTTATGTGAACTTAGAAAAGACTATAAAAATGTGTGTGTGTGTGTGTGTGTGTTGCAATGAGGTGATAGGTGCCTTCGGTTGGGAGATATAAAATATTTTGAGCGAAATCCTAAGCCTTGTCATGGGATCTAGGTTTTGAGGAAGAGAGGATTGAGCATGTGTTGGGCACTGAAACCATAGAAATGTAATTGAAATCAATTACTATCCTTGTTGTGCATAACTAGAGTCAAGGTTTGGAAATAGTCCTCACTATCAAATTCAAAGAGATTTGGTTCATCCTCCTCCTCACCCTCATTGGCTACTTATTATTTCCCATCATACAATGTTGTTGCTACTACCACCAATGACATTAGCACTTCAAATGAAACTGCAATCACTACTTGTATATGATTCATTGACACCTTTAGAAGAATAAAATGATGATGACTGCTCATTTTCTTCTCCCTTCTCTTCTTCACTGTATGAATGCCCTTTCCACTAACACATCTACTTACTTATTTGATCCATACTCGTCCACCATTATTACTCTACTTTAAAAATGACATTTACAAAAGCAAAAAAAACAAAAAACATTATAATAAACCTTACTCCACCTTGAAATAACCCAAAAACACTTGATATAACCTTTAAACCACATCGTATGAATTCCACAAAAATGACTTTTAAACAAATGTTGAAGATACAATCAAGACCATGAACCATGAAAATCACCTTCAAACGCATGTCAAAATCAACCTTGAAACACACATCTAACAAGCTAAATTAAATCTTTGAATTAAATCTCCAACCATTAAATGACAAACATAGTTTCTCTTATACATAGAATTTCTTACTCGCTACCTTGTTTTTACTTTAATCTAGTCACATTAAAGATAAAAGGCCTTGCACATAAATATTTTATAACACATTTACCAAGCTGCACATAAACATTTTGTAACACATTTACCAAGCTAAATAAAAATCTTGAAATAATTACAAAATAAAAGTACTTCATTTCCTTAAAAATTGCCTAATGAGGTGATAAATAAAGAGCCTTGTACCTGGATATTCTACACATTTTATTTTTATTTGTGTAAAACAAGCACCATGATTATTTATTGACTTAGCTACAATTTAACATCATTATCTGCGCCATAATTATTTATTGACTTAGCTATAATTTAACATGATTGTCTATTAACTCAAGATTGGATCTTGTATATTGATATTGTACACACTATTTTTTTTTCGACTTGATTAGATTAGTATAAGGACAAAGTTATTGCACATACTTTTTGTATACTACAATTATACAACTCTTCTTTATTTTGTGTAATACAATTCAATATTTTTATTTTTTATTAAGTTTTCTTTTGGTTGGATAGTATAATTTAACATTTCAATATTCTATTATGATGAAATATATACACCGTGTTATTTTTTATATATTTCAATAAGTATAATAATTAGTGAGATATATGACATACTTTTCAATTACTTTTGAATTAATTTAGTGAGCAACTACAGAGTTGTGCAATTAATTATCAATATGGAATCGTATTTTACTTATGAACTGTCGTGCATCATATATGTAAGTGTAGAGTTGTAATATTAAAGAGTTGTAGTACTTCAAATTTCACAGGTCGATAATTCAACATACTTAATTAAATCACCAATATATCCTACTTCTCAAATTGCAGGAATATAAATATCACGCTTGCAGGAAAAGAAAATCACACTTGCGGAAAATGAATCAGAACTGCATAAGGTAAACCACACTTGCGAAAAATAAATCAAACTAGAAGAAAGTAAATCACACTTGCGAGAAATAAATCACAATGGAAGAAAGTAAATCATGCTTGCGTAAAGTAAATGACACTCGTGGAAAGTAAAGTTATGCTAACATCTAATGGCGACTTGCTCAAGTAAAATGATGATCTTGTTGCAACAGTTATATGTTCGTATTTTGAATATTAATTTACATAACCAATAATACCAATCCCAATTTGTTGAGGAATAAAGATGACACAAATCTAAGAGAAAACATAATGGAGTAAAGTTGCAAGCGGATGTGCAACAACAGAGTTTCAACACAAAAGTTACAATGACGTGAGTTGCAACAATGGGAGTTGCAAAAACAAAGCTTCAACAAAAAACCTACAAAAATGTGAGTTGCAGGGACAGGAGTTGCAACAACATTTGTGATTACCAACTTATAGAAATCGAATCAACATCGAGTTGTAGTTTAAGATTACGGGACTCACAATATAAGGAAACTAAACATTAACGACACTTGAATTGCAATTAACTATTCTATGAAATCTAAAATTGCAACAATTTAAGAAATGAAACAACAACAAAATTAAATAAACAGAATTGAAATGCTAAATCCTACTCCTAATGTCATAGGAAATACCTGAATAAGGAGGGGACCCTACCCCCTTAGACAAGGAACTGGGTTACAAAATCAAAATAGCACAAGTACTCAGCACACCATCACATGAACAAGAGAAGAAAAAGAATTATATTGCAATAATAGTCGAATATTATCGCTCTACCAAAACAGTTCTACAAGCAATTCTGACGTATATCATGTCAGTGTTCCCAGCCCTCAAAGGAATCCTATAAAAGATAAGAGCCATCCAAAGAGAATTCCTATGGTGAGGCATAGAAAATAAAAAAAAATGGGCCCTGGTGGCATGGGATAAAGTTTGCAGACCAAAAAGCAATGTTGGCCTGGGGTTACAAGACCCACATGTAACCAACAAAGCCTACAGGGCAAAGATCTGGTGGAGATGGGTAAAAGACAAATCAGTGTCGTGGGAAAACCTCTGGATGACCAAGTATTCCGCGAACATCAGCGACCAAGAGAGAATTAAGTTCATGGGCACAAAGGAGGGATCAACCATCTGGAATATCGCTTGGCGAAATAAGAACTGGATCCATAAACAAAGCTTCTGGGAAATCATAAATGGTAGAACAACAAGGTTCTGGGAGGACGCTTGGCAACAAGAACCCAAAATGGAAAATACGGACAGGGAAGAGCTCCAACATGAATTGATTGGGAAAGGCAAAACAAAAATACATCATTACAGGAAGCAAAGGGATGACAGCGCCAGATGGAGGATATGAGACAAACTTAATCCACAAAATAGAGCCCGTATCGAAAAAATAACGAAAGAGGTGGAGGACGAATTGGGGAAAAGGAAAATTGGGGTCTCAGAAGAAGAGGACCAATAGAGGTGGGGCAAGAAAAATGAGGTTGAATTTAACTTGAAAGAAGCGCGGTATTAAATCGCGGGCCAAGACCAAGAAAATCTGGAGCAACAGTGGGAAATGATTTGGAAAATCCCCCAATGGCCAAAAATCAAAATGTTCAAATGGATAGTTCTACACAACTTCATTCTAACTTGGGAGATTCTCATGAAAAGGGGATTCATAGGTCCCTCTCGCTTCCATCTCTATCAAGTCAAGGAGGAAACAATTGATCACTGCCTCGACGAATGCAGTTACACAATAAATATCTTGGATTGAGTGGTTGTCATCTTCCGCCAATCCAATATGATTAGGGGGAACACTAACACAACCATCAACAATTGGAATGAGGGTTACAACAAAAATGAAATGGTGAACCTTTGTTGGAATCTAACGTCGAGGATGATCATCTGGACAATCTGGAAAGAATAGAACTGACACATCTTCGGGAATGAAAGAATATCGACAGAAAGGCTAAAGGAGGACATAGTCTCTCAAGTAAGAGAAACGGTGCAGAGTCGCAACTGCAAGATGGAGAAATCTCAAATTACAGACCAAGACTCCTGCATCATGGATTTTTTTCATCTAAAATACTAGTGAAACATCATACCGGTAGGGCGCAACTTGCAACTCCAGATAGGAGCCCGCAACTGGACTCCCCCTCCATCAGGGTTCCTCAAACTGAATTTTGACGGGGCGGAAAAAGGAAATTCAGGAGTGGTAGGTGCAGGTGGAGTGATCAAAGACAATGGTGGAAACATCATCCGACTATACATTGCGATCATGGAAAACTCAACCAACAACGCGGTGGAATTTGGATCCCTGGAACTCGGCCTTGAAATCATAAGTCACGAAAGGATGGTAAACACCATCATGGAAGATGATTCCACCATGGTTAGCAACACGATGAAAAGACTCCAAAATGGAACTAGAGTGGGAAAGGTTCAGTGCCACTGGCACCTAACACACTCCCTTCAGAAAATCCAGGATCATCTGAGAACTTTGAATAAAATGGAGTTGCAATGGGCGCGCATGTCAGCGAATGCTCTAGCGGACAGGCTCGCCAATGAGGGGTTCGGCAAGGAAGGCCTGTAACTAGATGAGACCTAGATCAACATTCTGAGTGGGCAACTCAGAACAGACTGCAACCACCTTGCGGTAAAATATCATGAAGGCAGTTTAAGCATGGAAGGTCACATCAAGGAGGACATCGCAAGGCCTCTCGAAAGGTATGCGGGCCTAGAAAGAATATGATTTCCTAACACTCTGCCACCAATAATCATGCAAGATCACAATAAGCAGTAGACAGACGATCGGAAGCAAGGCCACTACGCTAGTAAGAGGTGTGGGGAAAGAACGAGTGAAAGGTCAGGTAGCAAGTTACATGCAACGAATGATGTAAGGCATGAGGGGTTGATGATAACCAGGATCGATCTACCAGGCCAAGTACAGGTACAAAAAGCAGCACAGTCAAAACACAAGTGAACAAGGGCAGTGATCACACAGGAACAAAGGACGGCCCATCAAGATCATACGGGCCTTATAGGAAATTTGACAGAAGTGCTCACCACCGCGGGCAAACCAAGACTGAAAGGACAGGCTCACAGAGGGGAAAGGTCAATAAGAAGAGGGACAATAGAAATAGACGCACATAGAAGGAGCACAACAATAGGGATTATTATAGAGCCAAGGGTAGGGAAAGTAAGAATACGTATGAAGTGAGGCACATGCCGAGTAACCAAAACATGAGTTGCGACAGGAAAAGCGAGATGGTGTGACTAAAGAAAACACATAGTAAAAGGAACCCCCCTGGGAAGGAAGTCCCAAATAGTTCATGGCGTTTAACAAGAATGGAGCGGGCAATGAAATATGCGGAGGGAACTTTCCAAACTCTGGTTGTGCTGAAGGGGAAGGTGACCATCACTCGGTGGGAAAAGGATTTAAAGGACAAGCGCAAAGGTAAAGCATGGGATGCATTGGTACAATAGGCGGACTGAGTAACTGATTCGGGGGCCATGCAACCTAGGGAAACCCTCTACCACAAAACGGTGGAGATGTCTTGGCTAACCAAGATGATGATTGGGAAAGTGAATTCAGAGATGAAAGAAACCAGGCAGGAGGATAACAGGGAAAACAAGAAAATGTTGGACGAGATCCTGCGTCGCATCAACAATCTGGAAACTATTACCAAACTGTTAGTAGAGGTAGAGAAGGACCAAAAATCCAAGATGGAGCGGTTGGAAACCCAGTTCCACCTCTACCTATGCTATGTCCATCACATGGACATCACGCCTGCCAATGGACACAGTGCGCTAGCACAAATCATGAAGACTCACACGACCTCCCCAAAGGAAGATAACAAGAGCCAGGTGGATGACGAGAAGGAGCACCCCCAGGTGCTGAAACACTTCATAGTTCCGTCTTTGTGATTGGGTAGTCTATAGGCAGTAATGTTAGGCTTTGTCAGGTTAGCTCAGATATATTTCATGCTATGGTTTAGGGGGATATTTTAGTCTCTTCTTTTATGTCTGTGTTTTTTCTTAAACTAAATATGGAAGGTCTGGTCTGGTTTCCCTTGGTGGTAAACCAATACCATCCCTCGTTTATTATCAACTTAAGCAACTAGGGACCCCTGGTCTGTTTTCCTTCTAGATAGACCAGAATCCCTACTTTTTGTATCGTAATCCTTCCAGTAATATAGATTCGTACACTCACTTAAAAAAAAAGTTTTATTTTGCATAGTAAAATTTAACATTTCAATACTTTATTTTAACAAAATCTATGTATCATATTATTTTTATAAAATATTTATTATCTTTTAAGATATAATATATAAAGTATATCCCATTGCATATTAAAATGTGTAAAACTAATCAAATATATATACGTTTCCCATCTTGTACCACATATTAAAATGTGTAAAACTAATAAAATATATATACTTTGCCCATCTTGTACCATAAAATTTAACATCGATATTCTTTCTTTTGTCTAATTTAGTATGTTATTATTTTTGTGTAAACGAATTCAACAAATTAATTCTTTATTTTGTGAGGTCGCATTTTTTTTTATTACTTTGTTTATTATCTTAATACTCTATTACTAAATCATCATTTTTTTTATTATCTTATTTAACATCTCCACATTTTATAATGGAGATTGATTCTTTTTCCTTGGCAACACCACATATATATAATGGGGATTAATTTTTGTTTTCTTAGAAAAACAATAACACATAAAGGTGATGGTATATGAGAAAGTGTATAAGTATATTTTATAATTTAATTGTTTATTTAACACAAAAGAAGTTATTAAATAATTAATAATAATAATATTTAAAAAAGTTATTAAATAATTAATAACAATAATATTTAAAAAATTTATTAAATAATTAATAATATTTTTTTATAGTTAAGTGGATTAGTTTTAGTGATTGAATGTTTTATACTTTTATAAAGAAAATTTTAAAATCAATTATTATCCATTAATAAATCATATATTGTAATTAATCTTAATTAATTTATATATATATATATATATATATATATGACTGAATTGGTTTATTGGACATGGTGATGATTAACGTCTACTAAGGACGAATTGGTTTATCAGACCTTAAGAGGGTAAGTGATTACTTGTGACTCTTTAGAATTTTGTTTCTGTGTTCGAAAAAAATTAAGAGAAGCTTTCAAAGATCATCATACTTTTGTTGAGTAAAGAGGTTAGGAATGTTGGTAGTGTGATAAATGTTTTGAAAATGAGATCTAATATGGGTATAGGCTGGACAATCTAAGAGAAAGTGCTTTTCATCTTCAACATTCTTAGTGTCACAAAGGTGACACACTCTTTCATCCCATGGTGTTTTAGGAATTGACCAATGCCCAGTTTCACTATAGAGCTCGTGAGAATTTGTTCTTATCTTAGCAATGCTTATTTTTTTCTTTACACTTGGCAAAACATATAGATAATTTTGATCTTCTAGATTAGGGTTGAGTACATCTTTATAATACCTAAATTTTCTTTTTTCCTCTAACTCTTTATCACACCACATTTTCTCCTTAAATTTTGATTTGATTTTTTTTAATAGCATCTTTATTCTACAAAATGGTTTCTTCCATGATCCCCCAATAGTTTATCCAAGACCAGGTGTCTTTATGCCATCCTCGCTTGAGTCTATGGTGGTTATGACTTGATTTTGAAGTAATTTTAGGTAGCCTCTTGTGTTCCATGTTGTTTAACTTGTTCTTATACATTAGGTATCTAGTCATAGCCATGCTCTCAATGGGGGAGAGCCTTGTTTCTAAGAGGAGGATGGGATATGATGTATTTCCTTTAATTTTGAGATTATAGGTTATAAAATTCTTTTGTATTTTCTCTATCTTTCTCCAGGATTCACGAGAGATACTACAACCCCAGACTTCACATCCATAAAGAATAACAAGTGTAACAAGAGCCTCAAAGAGGAGTTTCTTCTTATCCCAACTCCAAACATCAGTTGATTTACAATTGTTTTCAAGCCCATAATAAGCTTTCCATCCCCCAACAATCCTTTTCTCAATGATATAATTCCAATTGATCTTGTGGTGAATATCAATTCCAAGATATTTCTATGAAGTCACCTCCTCCAAGTTGTTGTTGTCATATACAAAGGTATCATAAGGGATCTTATTGGATTTAATAATCATGACCTTAGTCTTATCAGTATTAAGATTCATACCCATACTGGAGCAAAAATCCTTGAGGATTCTTAGTTGGTTTTCAAGATCAAGGGGACTCCTTGCCATAAGAACGATATAATCGACATAAAGAAGAAGATTGATGACTATACCAGTGAGAGTAGGGTCGACACAACCTGCTTTTTCCATGAATTCTTCGAACTTGTCAATGTATATGCCAAAAAGGGTAGGGGACAAGGAACAACCTTGTTTGACTCAAATATTGTAGTTAATCTCTTTTGACCAGACCTTAGTGTTTTTAAACTTAGAAATAACATTCTCATACATCCTTATTGTAGTAGCCCCCAAATCGAGAGACACTTTTATCTCTTCCAACCTATTCCAAAGGTTTTTTCTAGGAACCATGTCAAAAGCTTTTCTAAAGTCAACAAAACAACAAAAAAGATTGGTTTTAGTATTTCGGAACTCCTCTGCAATGATCCTAAAGGTAACAAGATGGTCCACAATTGAATGATATCTCCTAAAAGTAGCTTGGACTTTAGCTCTTTTACCGTGACTTTCTAGCCAAAGGCTAATCTTCTTTTCCAAAATAATTCCATAAAGATTGGCTAAAATAGGGCTAATCATAATGGTCCTATAATTAGAGGGAATGTTTCTATCCCCATTTTTAAAAAT
>ML792116.1:245417-260047 GCA_009831015.1 Picea engelmannii | reverse complement strand
CTTTAGCTCTTTTACCGTGACTTTCTAGCCAAAGGCTAATCTTCTTTTCCAAAATAATTCCATAAAGATTGGCTAAAATAGGGCTAATCATAATGGTCCTATAATTAGAGGGAATGTTTCTATCCCCATTTTTAAAAATAGGAACAATGTGGCTTTGCATCTAGGGTTTAGGGAAGCCCTACTTGACTGCTAAATTGAAGAGCTTGTGTATGTGAAGGATAAGGATTGACCCTTCGATTTTAAAAATTTCAACTTGTTAGCCTTCAATGTCCTCAACTTTCCCATTTGCAAGCCACTTAACCTCGAACTCTATGTCATCTAAAGAAAAAAATTCTTCCTTTGTAGGGACAATAAGAATGGTTTCCATGGCATTAAGAAACTCATAAAGACTTTTAAGGTAGGAATTCCAGTCCCTTAAGGGAATCCTGTTATTTTATTTAGTATTGCATTTTAGAATTTGGTTCCAAAACTTATTAGGGTTTGGCTCCACAAAGCCTTATAAAACCCAAAAAAAAAAAAAAAAACATTTAATTTAAGGAATGCTAACCTAACATTTTAATTTACTTCATAATCAACATATAATCAAAATTTATTGAACTGAACATAATAGCTTACGAACAACCTTTTAACCCTTCATATTCCTTAAATTGCATAAAACAAATACGGAAATTAAAATACCTTGGTCTGATGCTAACCTTCCGCTTGTTTTGTTGACCTTCCTGCTGCTTCCGCTTGTCTTGTTGACCTTCCTGTTGCTGCCTTGCCCAGCTTGAAGCCACGGACCAACTCTGCCCAAACTGTGTTTCCACCCTGCCAACTAGGACAACTTCCTAGCTCCAGGATACCATATGGATATCCTGGCCCCCGTGCCCAAAACCTCTAGCAAACCGGTGCCCCCGTACTAATCCTTCCCGACTACAGAACTCAAACTCTGAACCAACAAATCCAAGAGAACCCTCCAAAAATATCCCCAAATCCAAGAGAACCCTCCCCAAAATAATCACCCCTCCTTCCGTAAGCCTCCTCCGCTCATATCCCTCCTTCACCGCCCTTTCTCCTCATCTATTTCCTTATCTACACATTCATTATCTTATCCACATAGTTAATGCCTTACCCTATTATTTAATGTTTCCTTATCCTTATTTTTAATGCTTCTTATCCCCTAATATACGTGGATTATTTAATTAAACAATTAAATTTATTAACCCATTCATTCAACGCGATAGATAATTAAATATTTAATTAATTCATTAATCAAAATTATAACCATTAATTAATTAATAAATATTTAATTAATATTATTATACCAATCTTTGTTTAGTTAATAACATGTTAGAAAAATTAATTACCTAATAAATTTTACTTAATAATCCTTAAGCATATATTCAATTAGGGTTGTTAAAAAAAATAGAACCATTTAATTATGATCATCAATGTAAAAATGTATTGTATACATGCATGGATTTCTTTGTACCATTTAACTATAGTACACCCTGTGGGGGATCAACTTGACAATGGTTGACACGACGTCCTCCTAGTGGGTCTACAACCTATATTGTTTGGTTCTTAAGGGTGGAGTTTAAGAGGTGATGATCAATCTGGGTGATCATTGGTGTATGTATTTTTGCAGTGTTGTATATTTAATGTTTGTCTTTTTTACTATTAGTATATAGGGGTAACTACTATCTCTATCTCGCTCATGCTTAGTATGAAAACATTATATATTAAGAAATAACAATATATTATGTTGTGAATTTCATCATAGTACATTATTTGATTATAACTTACACAAGTATATTATGATGTGAATTTCATCATAGTACATCATTTGATCATTGTACAATTTTAAAATTAGTTTTAAAAGTCTTGTTTTAAATTTTTAATATTTATGTAATTATGTTGAAGAGTCCTTAAGAATGCAACATGACTATAATTTGCTCGTTATTCAAATTTGTTATTCAATACTCTTGGTTTTCTGGAAATCCTTGTTTACTTGTGTTTTAATGTTTACCTTGTCTCTTTTGACTTTTTGTCATTTTTGTATTTGTATGTTTGATTATCAGGGAAGTTGTTAATGGAGTGTAATACTCGGTTTTTGATCCTAGAATGTATTGGATAAGATTATCAATATAAATTGTAAATGTGTGGTTACAATGATAGGAGTCAAGCCATTAAAACTTATAAATGATTTCATATGGAAATTATGTAAATATGTTAGTATGGATTCCTAGTGTGGACCTAGACACAAAGGTTCAATTAGTGAATGGCTAGGCACACATGATGTACATATACTTATTGTAACATCCCGCTCTTGCGACCACATGTTATTGACTTATTCTTTGAGGACACTTGTGTGAAAGTGATCCGGTTATAGTACATGGTCATTTGTTTGGCTTATGGATTTTTAGGATGATGTTGATGGTTGTGAATTAATGTTATTTGAGATATATGTATTGACAGATGCTATTGGCAAGTTTTCCCTAAGTGTGTAGGACATTGACAGATTGTGGATGCCGAAGGCATCAATGGACCTCCTTGGACTTTAGATTGAGTCAGGGAGTGGATTGTATTGGTTTGAGTATTTCATTTATGCATATGTGACATATGATCGATCATAATATGATTTAATATATGGATCATTGATAGTGTTTCATTGATGGATGCAAGCTGACGAATGCTTGCTAATCAGACTCACATAAGGAGTAAAGGGGCCATGCACATAGACAAGATATTGAGGGAGAGGTGTGACAGAGTCCCTGTCACAACCTACTAGCACTCTCGTCGTGAATCAAATTGCAGGTTCACAATTACCTAGTTCGAGAGGTCCATGATGTCGTGAGGGTAGACTGAGATAGTCGCTCACAAATATTTCTAAGAGGCGTGCAATAAGGTGGGGTCCTTATTCCTTAGAATCCCTTAGTTTCTCACAAGGTCTCCCGAATGGAGTGTTGACTCCAAGGTTTGGCCAACTACCAAAACCACTCAAAAGGAGAGTGGCACCCTTGGAGCACAAAGTTGCGTCCTGAAAAGCACGTCGCGTAAGTAACACTTGAGTCAATGAATCTAGGTGGCCTAGAAAACCTTGAGCGCATAATTAAACCTTATATAATCTTAAGCATTGAAGGATTTAATTTATTAGTTAAGGATGGAGATTATTAATTGTTAATGCTTAGTAAGCCTATTTAAAAAATGAAGCCTAAGTCTAAGATTGGTAAGAAGACTAAAACTAAATTGTAAATTAAATAAAAAGGGGGATGGAGTATATCAAGTTAAGGATTAAAAGGGGTGAAATATATTTAAAGATTTGATATAAGGCACATGTGTGCAAGAAAATATAGAAGGGGTGGAGGGAGGGGGTTCGAGGGGGTTTAAAATAAGAAAGAAATAAACATGAAAGAATGTGTATGCATATAAGGGTATCTAGAGTTTAGTTAACATTAGTCTTACTAGAAGAAGACTTCTATTTTAACTCAACTCATATTTAGTAAGGTGTTAGTCATTAAATGAGAATATGGGGAATAAATAAACAACTAGGAGTTATTTAAGGAGCACTTTTAGGAAGGGTGAGAGAAATTGAATTTAATTAAAATAAACCGTGGAATTACTTGTGAAACTTGGGGGAGAGGGTGACAAATGTGAGGAGGAATAATTCCAAATTAATTAATTAAAAAATGAATTAATTGTGAAAGTGGGGATGTGTCATTAAGGAAATTCCTATAAAGAAAATGGTCTAGAGGGAAAATGATTTAGAAATTTTGACTGGCTTTACTTGTGAGAGTTGGGATACCTAGCTTGAGAGAGAGTGGTGGCTCTACCTTGCAAGGAAAGCTTGGCGCTAGAATATTGTGGTTGTGTGTGTGGCCCCTTTGCGGCTCTAGGGTATAAGGGGGAAGAAGAGTACCCCTAGCGTTGGTTGGGAGGTACCGATGAAGTCTCGATGATTAGCAAGAGGGAGTTCGGAAGAAGCACCATCAAAAAGACATCTTCTATTTCTTCAAGATTTCCTTCTTCGATTACAATATTCTATTTAAAATTGTAATTGCATTGAGACTTTTGAAATTTTATAATCAAGTTTTTCATTTGTGTGTCTGTGTTGAAAATTTAAGATTGAAACCGAATTGCAAGTCTTCCTTGATGGTTGAGTAATATCGAAGGTGATTTGCTAGAATTGTTGTAAATTCAATTTTCAGATAATGTATTGAATATCTTTATTTGTTTCCTTTCATTTACGTTCCATTGGTCTTATTCACTGTTGCCTGGGTCTACTTATTAATTTAAATCTTCCTTTCTACATTTGTCAGGGAATGAATGGTTGCTGAGATTTGTAGTGCATTTTTAAATCATAATATAAGTTTAAAACGTAGTCTTGTATACTTATTAATTTAAATCTTCCTTTCTACCTTCGTCAGGGAATGAATGGTTGCTGAGATTTGTAGTCCATTATTAAATCATAATATAAGTTTAAAACACAGTCTTGTATAAATCTGTCATTTTCTCACAAGAGTATGAGATCATTGGCGGATCTTAGCGATTTCCTATGTGTTAAGTTGATGGTTAATCAAAATTGGCTATTGACCCTGCGCGGGACAATGGCTTCGATGGAAATTTTTACGTGTAAAGATCTTCCTGTATAGGGACCTCCAGTATTGTAACCCCTGTCTATAGAGATTAAAAGGAACAAAAAGATGTTAAACAAAATAATATTATGTATTCAAGTAGAAAGGTGGGATATAAAAAGAAACTAAGCGGTATACGTAATACATCATTTCTACCATCTAGGTTTTTGCTTGAATATATTAACATGTAGAAATAACACACTAATGTCACTTAGGACAGTAAAAGAAACTTCGTACCAGAAATGGATGCAGGTGACCCATGATTGCCATTCTCAATTTCTACCACGGTACAATAGCCATCTTGGGATGACACAGCAAGAAACCTTGCATCAGACGACCTGGAACAGACTCTTTGGTCATAAAAGGGAAGGCGAAACAATATGCCATAACAGCAGGAGAGAAACCTACAATAGGTAGCGGAAGTTAAGAATTAGATGTACCATGTGATATCTATTATGGATGCATAATGAAGTCCTGCCACGATTGCAATAGGGGAGATTCTTTCGGTATGTTAAATGTACAACGAATTCAATGTTTATATTGCAAGGACCATATGGCATGGAAGTTGAATGAAGCATCTGAGCAATCCTCTCCTCGCAGTATACAATTTGTGTATTCCCTGCACACTTCTAGAATGGATTGAACACCTGTCGTTAATGGGAAATGGTGCAACAGATCACCCTTGTTGAGATAATATTCAAAAGGAATCAGCCAGTGCATTGATGAGTGTACGGTTGGATTTTCAGAGACCCAACTCCCAACATAGGTTGAATTTTTTCTTATCACCATTTAGGGTCTGGTGTAATTTTTTTCGATCTCCTTTAAATGTCCGCACTGAATGCTTGACAGGCATGTACAACGTTGACAATTGAGGTCATCCATGATTGTGGTGAAATCCTTTTTAAAGCATTATCTCTCTGTCTTCTAATCCGTTGGTGAATTCATGGAACGCTGTCAGTCACCCTTGATTTCTCCTTGTGTGCTTGAAATGCCATCCAACGCGAGGCTGAGATCCTTTTATAACTTGTCTCTCTAACTGATAATGTGTGGTGAATTCATTTGAATTGTCAGTCTCTCATGATTCATTTTCAGGTGGTTAAATTCCGTTCTCATATATCGCTCTTGTCTGGAATAAGTGAACCCTTGTATGATAAGATAGATGCCATCCAATAATTCTAAGAACACTAAATTTTTAATTGAAGATTGTAGGATATGAAGGAACAATTCAAGGAAAATCTATTAATCCTTTCTTTTAATAAAAACTAATTCTGGGCGACCTAAATTCCTCATTAAGTGATTGATATTCTTTTGAGGATACAACTTATCCTCATATGGTCAATAAATTGAGAATTCAATGAAGAATTTGGTTGTTGAAGTTTTAGATTGTAAACTATTTTCTTTAAGAAGTTCCTAAATGCTTTATACCTTTAAATAAGGAAGCATAATTATATGACTTATATGAGTTATTTATTCCTTAAGAATGGAAATTAAATTATCCCTTGGAGTTTGGAAAGTAGTTACCATAAACCTTAGTCTTGCAACTAAGTCCCAAAATAGATAGACCATCTTAAGATGCACTCTTAGTAGACAAAAATAATCATGTTCTTCATTGTTAGCAACCTTGATGAAGGTTTTCAAAGAGTTGAGATTTAGTAATCTTAGGATTTAGGTTAGCAATAATATGTGTGTTTATATTTGATGATTCTTTCTTTATTAGAATACTTACTTAAAGGTGAAGAAATATAAAAGAGGTTATGTGATTTGAATCTTGAGGATTATATGAATTGAATTTTATTTATAACTATCTCTAAAGGGTCTTAATTGAAGTTTTTAAAATGGTGACCTTAGTAGTCGACTATTTAATTGTAATGATTGATAACACTTTATATCTCACATTATTGTACATACTTCTTATATCTGCACCAGCATGTGACTTCTTATTGTGACTGCACAGGATCCATCTTCAGGCTTTTTTGTCCTGAAGATGGATCCTGTTGTGGATCCGAAACGTCGACAAACTATCAAAAACACTGTGGTTCTTCCGACATTTTCTACACAATTCTCTCACCACAGAAACCTAAATGATCACATGTGACTTCTTATTATTTATTTTATGAATGATTTTATTAAATTCATATAATGGATACATAATGTAAAATTGTTGTTAAAATTCATGTATTACTTAAGAAGATTGAGTTTCTTATAGGTTCCCGTAATGAATATGTAATTATAGCTTTTCTTACATACTTCCAGAAGATGTCCTTAAAATAAGGGACATAGGTAAGTTGCATGAGATTAAAATTGTATCTACGCTCTTGATTATTATTCCTTATGAAATGAAGAATTCTCTTACTCAATTACACTCAATTTCTACTTGAATGATTGATAAGTAGAGTATAAATGTTTTGTTGCACCTTGAATAATTGATGATGGAGAGGATTGATTATCTAGATGAATTTCGACTTGATTGGATTAGTGGGAATTAGACACCTCCTCGTTCCTCAGAACAATCACCAGCCTTGAGACCTTAAGTAGTCAAAATCAATTGGATGAATCCTGGGCTTGAGCGTTGCTTATGTGTCCTAGAGGTCATAACCTTGCATGATAGCTTGGGTGGGTAGTTTCTTTATGTAATCCTTATGTTATATGTTGATTGATTGATAATGATGTTTCCTTCAGATGAACTTGACGAATTCACTTATGTGGTGATTAGTATAGGATGTGTCACTTTTTATTATGTTGATGCGTTGATTATGTGTCGTTACTAATCATGATGAAGTGTCAATGGTATTGCTATTAATTATGTTGTGACGATTTTAATTTCCTAATGCAAATATATATATATATATATATATATATAAGTGTGGATGTAATGGAGGGGTCATTACACTTCTATGGACCGCATGGTAGGATTGCTATGTTGAACTCAAGTTATGTGAATATTAACATTGAAATATAATATATAATGGTTCGATATCACTACGGAGAGCACACAAGGGGATATGATTCCAGTAGAGGGGAAGAGGAAAGGGGGCCTATGGAAAGTATATCCTCTATTGTCAAGTGTCAGCATTAGATCTCATCTATTTTCCACCATGTGCCTTAAATGAAGTTATCCACCTCCATTGAATTATAAAATGAATCATTGGATGCATGTAAGAGGCTGGTGGGAAAGTCTTCTCACATAGTCATGGAAGCGTGATTTGAGTAAAATCGTCATGGGGAAGTGTAAGAGTGATTCATTTTTTCCCCAAAATGAATGTTAGCGATCATTTTCCTAAAATCTCATTGGTATTCACTCCATTCATTGTATCACTATCATATTCATGCCTTAGAATTTTGACATTGTGTTCTCCATTACTAACCAACAACCAATCTAGAAATTGACCCGAAAAAATGAGCATTGTGAAGAGGTAATTGTAACATTAGATGAGAAACAAATCATTGTAGGAGAGCATAGAGGGTGGGAAAATTAGGAATCCAACACCCACCCTTTATTTGTTTCTCTTTGAATGCTTGAGATCCAAGTATTATTCTATAGGTAATCCCAAGGAAGAATAGAATGAACTGGGATCTTTCTACCCATATTGAAGAGCACTAGAGGGAAGAATATCCATGAGGCATTGTTGAGCAAAGAAAGAAAGATCTTTCTTATGTTGTGTGGGGTAGTGAATAACAGTGTCATCTATGTTTAATCATTGAATGAAATGTCTTGAGTGTTTTGTAATAAGCATATTGGGTGAGGATGAGAGCAAATGGATTGAGTTGAGAGAGATAGAAGCTCGTAGCTTGGTTTTTTCACCTTGGTGTCCTCATAGCTTGGCTTGAGGGTGGTATCTATATTAGATACCTATGGTCGGGTGGAAAATTTATCATACACAACAAGTTTCTTGGACTTTCTTCTATGAAAAAATAAGTTTTTTTTATTGTTGTTTATGAATATAAAATTAAAGTTGTTTTTCGTTGTGGAAATATATGTATTTTTCATGCTAAGTGTGATTATTGTTATATTTGTTCATGGTCACTTGGTTGCCATGGATTTATGTTAAACCATAATTTATTAATTATGTTCCATTTTAATTATCACATATGTGTATGCATTTATTTAAATGTGGTCCTTTGTGGAATATTTTATTTGTTGGTATTATGGAGATATGCCCTATGAGGGCCAGAATTTGAAATCCCTATTTTGTGGCTCCATGCCCTATAGCTTGGAGGGCTACGAACCCACCGTTACGACAAAAATAGTGAGTACAAGGAGGTACTATATATATAATTTTTTTGGCAAAAGTTAAGACAAGTGTCATGCATCACAACATACATTAAAACGCCACAAATCAATCAATCACGAACAAATGGAAACATCATTATTTTTATTCAATCAACCAAACACATAAAGATAACAAAAGGAAACTACCCGCCCAACCTATCTTGCAAGGTTAGGACCTCCAAGACACATAAGCAATGCTCAAGTCTAGGATTCATCCAATTGATCTTGACCATTTAAGGTCTTAGGACTGGAGACTGTTCTTAGGAACAAGGAGGTGTCTACTTCCCATTAATCTAATCATGCAAGGCAATTTAAGACTATATTTATCAATCATAACTAACCATTACTTCTTCGGGATGCAACGGGAAAAATCTACTATACATAATCGATCTTCAAGCAATAATTTGGTGCACAAGAGTAAGAGCAAACTATAAATATGAGTAAGTAAAATCTCAATTCAGATGGAGAATCTATTTCTTGTCATCATTAGTAACTTTTCAAGTCAATTCCTTCAAGGTCAACCATCATTTATCAAGCGCTTCTAGATTCTTAATGAGGAATGATATTAATGTATCTCAACTATACATCTTATTTATGGAATATCAATTAAGAATAAAAAGAATTTCAGAGCTAAATTACATATGCCATTACAAGGAACCAAATGAAGATCAAATCTTCTTTAAATAATACTTTTGAATTCGATAGTAATTTACATTACATGCCCATTTTGAAATTATATATATATATATATATATATATATATATATATATATATATATATATATATATATATATATATATATAAGCAATCATAGATAACAATTATTATAGAAGGATTTCGATGTTATTTTATAATCCATTTACAGAGCATAATAAGATCATTCCAAAATTAAGAAATAGATAGATCATTCATAAGCTAATATTATATATTCCTATATAAGGTATTTTTTTTAAAGGAAGATCAAGCCTTGCTAAAATATAACAATAAACTAAAGCAGACTCAAGGATGACTTATATTCTAATTAAGGAATTTAAGAAAGGCTCAACAATGATATAAAATGCCCAAATGTCAACTAAGAATTCTGAAATAAAAGTAAGGTTAATTATTACATTACAAGTGAATTAGTGAAGGGTATACGAGACTAGATATAAATTTTACCTTACGTAAATCCAGAATGATATACAAGAACATAATTTGACTTTAAGAGTAAACGTTAAACTTCCATTGACATGGCAGTGAAGAGGTGAATATAAAAGCTATTAGGTTTTAGTTAAGGGAAACGATTTAATGCCAATACTTAGGGATTCAAATATATGTTGTAGTCCTGATTCGCTCCTCGATTCCAGTCTTAACAAAGGTAAGGATTTTCCAGATCTCAATAAAGGTAAATAAATAATTAAGCTTCGTCGATCGAGTAAAATCCCTTGACAGTAATCGCCCATTAACATTTCAGAAGCTTCGAAGGTAATGGGAAGTTTAGTGCCCCATTACTTCATCCTGAAGATAAATCTTGTCATACAGAGGTCTTTATTGTGAGAAACTTAAACAGCAGAGGTCTTTACACCTGCGGCAGAATAAATCTTGTCATACAGAGGTCTTTACACCTGCAGCAGAATAAAATAACCCATACACATGCCATAAATTTATTACAATTCAAACTCAATGAGAATACAATTCGACTTCATAGTTGTGGTAAAATAAAATAAACCATACACATGTGATCAATTTATTACAATTCAAACTCAATGAGAATATCGTCATCGACGACGTTAGGCTTGGAGATGTTCTTCGGCAATTGGTGATCCTTTTGTCCTTTTTCTTGCTAATCGCAGAGACTTCAGTGATACCTCCTAGTCAACGTTAGGGGTACTCTTCTTGTCTCGCAAGGTAAATCCACCACTCTCTCAAGCTTAGTATCCCAACTCTTACAAATAAAACCAGTGAAATGATTTTGGCAGCATAGCTTTACACATAACCAGTGTGATCCCCTTCCCATCTAGACCATTTACTTTATAGGAATTTCCTTACTTACACCTCTCCACATGCACAATCAATTTGTTTTTTAATTCAATAAATTAGAATTATTTCCCACTTATACTTGTCACCCTCTCCCCAAGTTGCACAAGTAAGTCATATTTTATTTTAATTAAAATTCAATTTCCCTCACAATTCTCAAATGTGCTCCTTAAATCGCTCCTAGTTGTCTCTTTATTCCCTAGATTCTCATTTACTAAATCTGAGTTATAGTAAAAATACTAGTCTTATTCTAGTTAGACTAGGTGTAGCTAGACTCTAGATACCATTCTATGCATACACCCAATCTCTCATGATTTATTCATTTCTTATTTTAAAATTCTATTTTGGTATTTTCTTACACGTGTATTAAATCAAATCCTTATATTTATTTCATTTTTCTTCATTCTTAAATTGATTTACTTCATCCCCCATTTTTTAATTTAGTTAATAATTTAGTTTAGCCTCCTTACAAAAATTTAGACTTAGGCTTAACTTTTTGAATAGGCTTATAATTTTATTGGGATTTATAATTAATAAATTACTCATTAATTATTCATATTTGACAAGGTCTAAAGATTTTCAAGGTTTATAATTATTCTTTCAAAGTTTTCTAGGCCATCTAGATTCATTGACTCAAGTTTTATTTTACGCAATGTGCCCTTCAAGATGCACCTTTGTGCTCCAAGGTGTCACTCATCGCCGATTGGTTTTGGTAGTTGTCCAAACCTGGAGTCAGCACTCCATTCAGGCGAACTTGTGAGAGACTAAGGGATTCTAAGAAATAAGGACTCTGCTTTATTGCACGCTCCTTAAAAAATTTTTGAGCGACTGTCTCAGTCTTCCCTCACGAAATTGTGGACCTCTCGAACTAGGTAATCGTTATCCTACAATTCAAGCTATGGTGGGAGTGATAATAGGTTGTGACAGGGGTGTTGCCACACCTATCCCTCAATATCTGGTTTATGTGCATGGCCCCTTTATTCCTTATTTGAGTCAGATTGGCAAGCATCGCCATCCTGCATCCATTGACAAAAAATTATCACTGATCCATATAAATAATCATACTAAATCAATTATATGACACATATGGGTAAAATTAAATACCGAAACAAAACACAATCCACTCCCTGACTCAATCCAGATCCCAAGGAGGCCCATTGATGCCATCGGCATCCACAATCTAGCACGTGTCTTGCACACTCATTTAAACTCGTCAATAGCATATGTCGATACATGTATATCAATGACAATAAATCACAACTCATCAACATCATCATAACAATCCATAATCAAAACAAATAACCATGTACTATAACCGGATCACTTGCACGCAAGTGTCCTCAAATAATAATTCAATAACATGTGCTCAATAGAGCGGAATGTTACAAATTTCTCATACACAACAAGTTTCTTGGACTATCGTCTATGAATTTTTTTTTTTTTTTATTGTTGTTTATGAATATGAAATTAAAGTTGTTTTTCGTTGTAGAAATATATGTATTTTTCATGCTATGTGTGATTATTCTTAAATTTGGTCATGGTCATTTGGTTCTCATGGAATTATGTTAAACCATGATTGTTTAATTATGTTCCATTTTAATTATCACATATGTGTATGCATTTATTTAAATGTGGTCCTTTGTGGGAGTTTTTCTTTGTTGGTATTATGGAGATTTGGCCTATGAGGGCCAAAATTTGAAAGCCCTATTTTGTGGCTCCATGTCCTATAGCTTGGAGGGCTAGGAAGAGACTTCACATGGAGTTCCATGTCCTCACCTTCTCTTGGTCTTGGATGCAAACTGCAAATGTATGTTGTTACTTCCTCATTCCATCCCATCCATCTCTACCTCTCATATTCTCCTTTAGGTTATTAGAAAAGACTCTAACAATGTGTGTGTGTGTGTGTGTGTGTGTGTGTGTGTGCATGCCTTGGATTCAAAGTGCAAATGTATCTTGTTACTTCCTCCTTCCATCCGATCTATCTCTACATATCCTATTCTCCTTTATGTGAACTTGGAAAAGACTATAAAAATGTGTGTGTGTGTGTGTGTGTGTGTGTGTGTGTTGCAATGAGGTGATAGGTGCCTTCGGTTGGGAGATACAAAATCTTTTGAGCGAAATCCTAGGCCTTTTCGTGGGATCTAGGTTTTGAGGAAGAGAGGATGGAGCATGTGTTTGGAACTGAAACCATAGAAATGTAATTGAAATCAATTACTATCCTTGTTGCGCATAACTAGAGTCAAGGTTTGAAAATACTCCTCACTATCAAATTCAAAAAGATTTGGTTCATCCTCCTCCTCACCCTCATTGGCTACTTATTATTTCCCATCATACAGTGTTGTTGCTACTACCACCAATGGCATTGTCACTTCAAATGAAACTACAATCACTACTTGCATATGATTCATTGGAACCTTTAGAAGAATAAGACAATGATCATTGCTTATTGTCTTCTCCCTTCTCTTCTTCATTGTATGAATGCCCCCTTCCACTAACATATCTACTTACTTATTTGTTCCATACTCATCCACCATTATTACTCTACTTTAAAAATGACATTTACAAAAGAAAAAAAACAAAGCATTCTAATAAACCTTACTCCACCTTGAAATAACCCAAAAACACTTGATATAACCCTTAAACCACATCATATGAATTCCAAAAAAATGACTTCTAAACAAATGTTGAAGATACAATCAAGACCATGAACCATGAAAATCACCTTCAAACGCATGTCAAAATCAACCTTGAAACACACACCTAACAAGCTAAATAAAATATTTGAATTAAATATCCAACCACAAATGATAGACATAGTTTCTCTTATACATATAATTTCTTACTCGCTACCTTGTTTTTACTTTAATCCAGTCACATTGAAGATAAAAGGCCTTGCACATAAATATTTTGTAACACATTTACCAAGATAAATAAAAATCTTCAAATAATTACAAAATAAAAGTAATTCATTTCCTTAAAAATTGCGTAAGAAGGTGATAAATTGAAACAACCCTGGTCATTACGACTACATGCGACACATAATAGGTGCATTTTTTTTTTTAATGCAGGAAGGTAACAACGACAACATTTAATCAACACAACTTGACGCCGAACACAATGCACGCAATTCAGGCAGCAGACAACACAACGACCTATCCTACTAGCACATCATGCAGCTCGAAGAAACACACGACATTCAATGAAATGAAAATAAAAACGACTACCCGCCCATCCTACCCTGCAAGGTTAAGACCTCCAGGACAGATAAGCAACGCTTAATCCCAAGTTCCCATCAATCTTGACCATTTAAGTTCTCAAGGTTGGAAACTGTTCTGAGGAATAAAGAGGTGTCTACATCTTGCCCGACACAAGAAAGACAATGCCTACTAAGCTAAATGACAACATAAAAACAATCAAACACAATGACACCAACCGACACGTGTAACACGAACCTTCAATGCGAGCGAGAATTAGTATTCAATGAATCAACATTTACATGGCGCACAATATATAAACAACAACCGATCAATAGTGGCCTTTCACCGCGCACCACCAAATAAATCTAATGCTTAGAAAATAATTTATTTATCATTAAATTTACAAGCGCGCAAGAGAGCTAACATACACAATATATCTAGCAAAACAACTCGAGGCACAATTCTATTGAAGTCCAGGTGCGCTATTTAATCGATCAAGCATTAAATATATTAAATTTCAAGCACTATAT
>ML792116.1:222565-245219 GCA_009831015.1 Picea engelmannii | reverse complement strand
TTAATAGGTTAATGAGCAAGGATTTGCACTTTTTGATGACTTTTGACACTTTGTATAACCAAAATTAAGATAAATATGTAACAAAAGGTAAGACGGATATATGTTGGTTGAAATAACAAAGTCCAAGAAACATCTCCCATTCCAATGTTACAAATAACCAATACCAAACACAAAGATTAGAATGCATGCGAAACTGAGAAGGGAAATTCTACGAGACATGAAACACATTTCCCTTGTCGGACGACCGCGCATATTTAGTCAATATTTTATTAAGAAATAAGAATTAAAATAGGCTTGATAAAATCTTGAAATGATCGCAATGTGTCAAGATCAAAAGAACATTAGTTTCCACTTTGATTACGGTCGAGATTCTATTCTGGTTTTTATTATAATATTTATGTTCGAGTTACAGAGATTGTTAATTTGATTTGAAATTACCTTATTATTATTATTGGACCAACTTGACTGTAGGTTTAATACAATGCATATAATTTCTTAAAGAAACAACATAACATACATCAAACTACATACATAGAAAATAATAAAAATAGAATAACGGTGAAAACAACAACATAACATACAAACTACAAACCAGATATGACAGTAAAATATGTTGTATTTATATGAGACATCATGATTACAGATCTGGTAGAGTATATAAGAAAAGAAAAATGTCTTAAGGTACCGATAGGAATTGGATTTTAACATATTCAAATGGTGCCTCAACGTACTATTCAATGTTTCTTTAAATTGTGAATTAGCTTATGGATTCATTCATTCACATTGGGCTTTCTACATATCAGGGAGGTGTCAAGCTTCATCATTCTGGCTCATTCATCTCGACATAGGAAAAAGCAGCACCCAGAGGCACTCCAAGGTCATTAATACCACCAAAATATCTCGTACTGTCGTGTGCGAAGGGCTGATCTATTCTGTCACGAGATTCATTCAACTTGAACAATGTGAAAATTAATAGAGCTATAAATCACAATTATTAATAATAGGTAACATATCTCACCTCAATGGCCAAGGTAAATCACTTAAATTTCATTAATCCGTAAGCAAAATTACGGAGGGAAACATT
Source organism: Picea engelmannii (assembly GCA_009831015.1). Lineage (NCBI taxonomy): Eukaryota > Viridiplantae > Streptophyta > Pinopsida > Pinales > Pinaceae > Picea > Picea engelmannii. The sequence continues at coordinate 244,135 of ML792116.1, read as the reverse complement.
TAAGAAATGTTCCGCGATACAGGGAGTGATCGAATGAGAGTAGCATGAAAACCTGTGGAAGGTGATACGATAATATCTAAGGAAATTACTCAATCACGGGCAATGGTTTTGTCAATAAAAATGTAGAGGAAAGATAGTTCGGATCCCTAGGAATTTACACAAATCGCAGACAATGGTTATGTCATTAAAAAAAAACAGAGGTAACTCAAAGAGGAATTGTTGGTGATTTGTTCAATGCAGAGAATGCTTACTATCACAGGGGTTAAAGAAGAATCCCAACTTGGCCATCTTGCACAACCACAAGGATGCATAGATTATTCATAAAAAAAATGTAGAGATAATTTATGGGAAGGATGCAAAGATACGTTTGTTGAAAAAGTTGTTGGGTGAAAGTGTAAGGGAAAAGGAAATCCCTTGTTAAAACACAAGAACATAAGGGGATAAATCACTGGGTAAAAGTAAGCAATCAGGAAGATAAAAACACAATAATCGCAGAGTAATGAAGAGGAATTGTTTGTTGTACACAGTAAGGAATTTGCTGAGTAGAGAAATTATCCTTCACTTATTATCCATGCACAGGAAAGCAGGGCATTTGAATCTAAATATTTAACACAGGAGTGAAAGCTAGTCGATTTGTCTCCTAGCCAATTGCTCAGGCACAAACTAATAACTTAAAAGATAAAGGAGAAAAAGATAAAAACACAATTTCTTTGTATTAAAAACAATAAAAACACAGAGTAAAATAAAATAATGGCCTGAGAACCAAAACACAATCTTCCTCGGTAATAATACAACGCGATAATAATCCCAACCAGAACCAAAAACTATAATAAAACGCAGTAATAAAACAAAGCTCAGAAACAAATATTTACTAACCCTTTTTCAATTTCACACGACACACTATCACCCAGAGAAAAAATCATATGCATAAATAAACGAGTCTTTTTTCTTTTAAAAACATCTATGCAAGCGAGCTTTCGAGTACAATACAAATTATGCACATGCATGCCGTAGCCAAATGCGAAAAACCATAAGTGATTGTCCTACGCTCGCGCTTCGTCCAACTCCGACTTGTTGACTAATGAGACATCACTGGTACCTCCAAACGAATGCTAGGGGTACTCTTCTTCCCCCTTGAGCCCCCCAAGCCAGAAATGGGCCATGCACACAATACCAGAGAATTCTATCTCCCATATCACCTCGCAAGGTCGAGCTACCAATCGTCACCTGAGTTGGGTATCCCAATTCCCACAAGAGAAAGTTCAGTCAAGATGAAATTCATAAGCATAACGTTACGCAAGCTAGATGTGATCCATACTCCTCCTCCGCCATGCTTTTTATAGAGTTTTCTTAGTCATTAGTTTCCCAAAACCCTCATTAGATTCCTTTTTCATTTACTTAATTTCGAAAAACGTCCCCTGTACACATGTTGCCCGATCCCCTATTTGCACAAGAAAATCAATATATTAATTAATTAAATTTGTCTATTTCCCTCACCCACTTAAAAGTGTTCCTAAAAACGTTCCTCGGTGTCCCATTATTACCTTACAATTCTTAAATGACTTATGCCTTACCTAATTCCTAGTTGAGTTCATAAATAGAAAGTTCCAAAGGCTAGATTCCTTACTAAGTTAGACATTCCACTTTTTCATTAAGTTTCCCCTTTTCTTTAAGTTTCCCCTTTTCCTTAGGTTTCCCCCTTTTTCTTAAAGTTTCCCCTTTTTATAACTAAGTTCATATTTAGCAGGTTTAGACAAAAACAACCAAATACCCCTTTTATCAATTAAACCTTTATTAAAATTTCCACTTTAATTATTAGTTCTTGAATTTTCTTTAACCCCTTCTTGTTACATGTCAAAATAGTTTTTTTTTTCAAAGTTTCTACTCAGAACTAGGTTTTCAATTCACTAGGCTTGGCGACAGTTTTTAAGAGAAAAATTGTTATTAAACATTACTTATCACATAATACATTTTAAGGTCGACCAGGTCCTAAAAAGGCATAATTTTATAGGCACTATGTTTATTAACTTACCAGTTAAAATCACGATGTGCCCTTCAAGATGCACTACGTTATCCAAGGGTGCCACTTGCCTCTTTCCGTTTTATTTATGTGACGTGCCCTTCATAACGCATTACGTTCTCCAAGGGTGACACTCACCTCTTTTTGTTTTCTTTGCACGACATGCCCTTCAAGACGTACTACGTTCTCCAAGGGTGCCACTCGCCTCTTGACTGAATTTGGTAGACGTCAAACCCATGGATTCAATACTCTATCAGGTGATATTGTGGGAGACTAAGGGTCTCTAAGGAATAAGGAATCTTCCTTATTGCGCTCCCCTCAGAGTCACCGTGAGTGACTATCAAAGTCTTCCCTCATGGCATTGAGAGCCTCTCGAACTAGGTAATCATTAACCTATAGTTTGAGCCATGATGGGAGTGCTAGTAGGTTGTGGCAAGGGAGTTGTTGCCACACCTCTCCCTCAATGTCTCTGGTTGTCATGCATGAACTCTTTACTCCAAATGTGAGTCTAGTCGGCAAGCTATCATCATCCTACACCCATCAACGAATCATGTCAACAATAACAATCATCATCATAATATCTAATCATATGAACATATGTCACATCAACAACATTCAAACCCTAAAAGTCCACTCCTTGACTCGATCCAGAGCCCCGGGAGTTTCCTCGATGCTTCGGCATCCTCAACGTCTAGAGTTTTGCACACTCAGGAGGACCCAGTCAATAGCACATGTTGATGTAAATACAACAAAAATGACATATCATCAAATCCACAATATCTCATAATCATAATCAAAACAACCAATCGTATAAAGAACCGGATCACTTGCACGCAAGTGTCCTTAAAGAATAAGTCCGCTCAGTGCGTGCAAGAGCGGTATGTTACATACACCCCATCTTGTTTTAAACTTTGTCTCGAAGTTTCATAGTATGTAAGTGTCGAAATAAAGTGTATCACAATATCATATGTCTAGCTATCAAACAAAAATGGAAACTATTGACGCATATCATATGCGTCCTCCTAGGTCGCCAAGTGCGGACTATGGTTGTCCCACTGAACCTGACATGATCTATTGTTTGATGTCGTAGTTGTTGAATGCGATGGTCCAGGATGCGGATCGGTTATGTTGTGAGTTCACCCTCATCTGATACCTGCAAGGAACTCATGTTAATAATATGTGTAGGATCACTAACATAATGTCTCAAAACAGATACGTGAAAAACATCATGCATATGCCTCAAAGAATCACGCAAAGCTAGTCGATAGGCCAAGGGCCCCTTCTTTTCCAAAATATCGAAAGGTCCCACGAGCCTAGGAGAGATTTTATCACCCTTTCCAAACATGACTAAACTCTTATGCGGTTTCACTTGCAAGAAGATTCGATCGCCAAATTCATAACTATGATCGACACGATGCGCATTGGCATAACTCTTCTACCGATCCTACGCTTCCTTGATCCTTTGTCTTATTTTTTACATTTGAACTTCCATTTCTTGGATCGCTTCTGGTCCCACCAAGCCCCTATCCTCAAGTTGATCCCAACACAAAGGCATCTGACATGGTCGCCCGTAAAGAAACTTGAAAGGCACCATCTTAATGGTGCTTTGATAACTATTGTTATATGCAAATTCTACCAGTGGAAACAACTCTTCCCAATACTTATGTTGGTCCATCATGTACATGCGCAACATATCCTACAAGATTTGGTTTGTTTGTTTGGTCTTCCCGTCTGTCTCTGGGTGATACGTGGTACTATAGTTAAGTTGGGTTCCCAATACATCTTGGAAACTAGTCCAAAATCATCCAGTAAACACTAATCCTCGATTGGATATAATCCTCTTAGGCACGCCATAAATACTCACAATCTCACTGATGAAAAATCTATCTATGTCAAGTGCCTGATATGTTGTACGCATAGGAATAAAATGTGCACTCTTCATCAGAGTGTCGATTACTACAAAAATCGAGTCGTGTCTCCTTGTCGTCAGTGGAAATACAACAATGAAATCGATTGAAATGACCTCCCATTTTGATTCCAAAATAATGTGTGGTTGTAGTAATCCTTACAGATGTCTATGTTTAGCCTTCACCTGCTGACATTCTAGACATCTTGCCACATAATTGACTATGTTTGCCTTCATTCCTTTCTAGAAGAATAAGGGTTTAAGGTCTTCCCTCATCTTCGTGACTCCATGATGACCCATGTACACTGCTCTATGAGCCTCATTTATAATCAAACTCCTCAACTCGTCATTGGTAGGTACGTAAATTCGACTTTTAAATCTCAATAATCCGTCATTGTCCACAGTAAATCCCTCAAATTTTGGTACCATCATTGTGTTTTATCCGATAAAATCCTTGACCTCTTTGTACCAATCATCGTTGCGCTGTAAAGTTAGAATATTTTCATGTAGATTCATCTGAAGAGGCATCACCGAAAATATGTGTGGTCTCTGACTCAATGCATCAGCCATTCTATTCACTGTCCCTTTTATGTAAGTAATCTCGAAATCATACTCGCTAAGTAATTCCAACCAATGTCGTTGTCGCGCGTTCAAGTCGCTTTACGTAAAGATGTGTTGTAATCCACAGTGGTCCATTTTTAGTTCGAATTTCCATCCAATAAGGTAGTGTCTCCAAAATCTCAAGGCATATACAATGGCTAACAACTCCAAATCATGTGTTGCATAGTTCTCCTCATGCCTTCTCAACTTTCTTGAGATGTAAGTGATCACTCGACCATCTTTCATCAAAACTTTTCCTAATCCTTCCTTGGATGCGTCAGTGCATACCAAGAAGTCTGTGTCCATGTCAGGGACCTTTAGTATTGGTGTTTTCGTAAAAAACTCCTTGAGCTTCCGAAATGACTCCACGCATTTCTCGGTCCAAACAAACTTCTTGCTTTTCTTCTGCAATTCCGTGATCGGATTTTCTATCTTCGAAAAGCCCTCGACGAACCATCGATAGTATCCCGCTAAACCCATGAAGCTATGCACTTATGGGACATTCATCGGTGTATTCCATTACATAATATCCTCGACCTTTGTTGGATCCACAATGATACCTTCACCAGAGATGACATTCCCTAAGTAGTGAATCTTTGATTGATAAAACGAGCATTTAGAAAATTTCCCATACAATTTTTTCTCTTGTAGACATTGTAGTACCATGCGCAAGTGCTCATCATGCTTCTCCATCATCCGAGAGTAAATCAAAATATCATCAATGAATACTTGGATGAACTTGTCCAAGTATTCGTGGAACACCCCATTCATCAAACTCATAAATAACCCTAGGGAGTTTGTCATTCCAAATGGTAAAACAATGAAAACTTGTAATGTCCAAACCTCGTCTTAAAGGCAGTCTTAGGGATGTCGTCCTCCTTGATTCCTAACTGGTGATACCCTGATCTGAGGTCGATTTTTTAAAACACCTTCATGCCTTTCATCTGATCAAATAGATCATCAATCCTTGGCAACAAATATTGATTCTTGATCGTTTCCTTGTTCAATTGATGGTATTCAATGCAAATTCTCCATGACCCATTCTTCTTCTGTATGAAAATAATAGGTGCCCCCCATAGTGACAGACTCGGACGTATAATTCCTAGGTCCAAAAAATCCATCAGTTGCATTCTCAACTCCTGTAACTCTGAGGTTGACATCCAATAAGGCCTTCTTGCTATCGGTTTAGTTCCCCGCTTTAGGTCGATGGTAAATTCCAACTCCCTCTCTGACAACATCCCATGTAACTCCTCAGGGAAGACGTCTACAAACTCTCTCACCACTGGAATTTGTTCTAGACCTTCCGCTACTCACTTCTGGTTTAATGCAAGGATCACATAAATATTACATCCCTTGCACATGCTCTTCCGTAGCTGCAAGGAAGAGATGAACCTCAAGGAAACTACCTATTTCTGACCTACAATCACGTGTCTATGTCCCTCATCATCGAGCAAGCTCAACCATTTCGTCTTACATTCGAGTATTTCATCATGCGATTCCAACCAGTCCATATCGATCACGTTGTCATAATACCCTAAGGTTGTGACATATAGGTTGGCCCTAGTGAAAAACTCTCCCAGGTTAAGGCCACAACCCGTAACCTTCCCACCAACCTTCTATTTTGCTCCCGAAGCCATTTCTACAAAGTTAAACTCGTCATGTTCGACTGCCTTTACCTTAATTATTTTTAGTGGTACACCAGAAATAAAACTCGTTAGCACCTAGATTTATCAAAATACTAAGGGTCTGGTCAGTGATGGCACCTGACGTCCTAAGAACGGTCGACTGGTGCTCTTCCTGGTGGTTATTCACCACTGCATGAATCTAATGGGCCTTGCCCAAATATCCCACAGTAGTGGGTCTGGTTGATCCATATGCTCTGGTCCTCTCCACTAGGTAGTCACGCTGGTAATGTGGCTCCCCACATGTCCAACACCCTTTATTCAGTCCAGTACTCCTAGTACCCGAAGTGGAAGTTGACTAACCACCGTCTTGGAACCCTAGTCTGTTCTGCTGAATAGGCCTAAACTGATGTTGTTGTGGTTCTCTATAAGGAGTTTGTTGTTGAGTCATTGGTCACCAAGGTGTAGTGAAAGTGGATCCTCTATGGAAGCCACAATATCCTGGTGAATGTCTAGCTGGTGTCTAATGATGCTACGCACCAGATGACACCTCCACCACTGGTCTCGTTGGAGTCCTACTCTGAGCCTTGTTGATAAGCTCATCCTCTACTATGAGGGCCTTCTAGACAACATATTGCAAGGTTTGAGGCATCAGAATCCTTACCTTTGCACAAATTATGACATTAAGGCTAAACACAAACATCTTGGCCTTATGTTTCTCAGTATTCAGGTGCATATCATACCGAAGTAGCTCCATAAAACAAGCCTCATACTCAGGCACCGTAAGATCACCCTGTCACAAGATGTTGAACTCATTGAGCTGATGCTCAATGAATTCCTTAGATAGATACCTCTCCCGGAACCATTCCTCGAACAGTTCCCATGACATGTCTTCAACGACCATGTTCAATTGTGGCAGGAGCGTCTTCCACCATAGAAGAGAAGTCCCCTTCAGTTGAAATACCACCATGCAGACCTTCATGTTGGAGGTGTATTCGTGAAGTGCAAAGAACATTGCGATATTCTCCAACCATGCCTCAATAGTTGCATTTTCCGGGGCACCAAAGAACTCAGGAAATTTAGCCTTCTTGAGTTCGCGATGAATGCTACCAATACCAACCAGAGTGCGCAGTGGACCCTCATGGGGTGTCAGTGCCCTGGCCTCATATCTATCCAAATGGTCGATCAATGCCTCAAACATCTACTGAAAGGACCTCATCAGCCCAACCACATCACCCACAACTATCTATTCCTGCTCGACAACCTGTTCGTCTCCCTGGGGGTTAGAGCCCTTAGGCGTGGATGCTACTGGGTGTGTCGTGCCTCCTCCCCTAGCACCCCATCATCTTCCTTCGTGGTGTCCTCTAACCATGATTACCTGCACGAATACAAGTCAACCTAATTAGCAACATTATAATCAAATATCAATCAACGAAAGTCGTAGTGATCCCAAGTCATGGGTTGAATTGAATCTGATACCATATGTAACAACCCCGGTTGTTATGACTATATGCGATGCATAATAAGTGCAATTGTTTTTTTTTAAAGCAGGAAGGTAACAATGACAAAAGTTAATCAACACAAGTTGACGACGAACACAACGCATGCCATTTAGGCAACAGACAACGTAACAACCTAGCCTACTAGCACATCATACAATTGGAAGAAACATGCGACATTCAATCAAACGAAAATAAAAACGACTACCTCCCTGTCCTATCCTGCAAGGTTAGGACCTCCAGGACACATAAGAAACGCTCAAGCCCAGGTTCCCATCGATATTGACCATTTAAGGTCTCAAGGTTGGGGATTGTTTTGAGGAACAAGGAGGTGTCTACATCCCGCCCTACACAAGAAAGACAATAGTAAAAGATGTTGTATTTATATGAGACATCATGATAACAGATCTGGTAGAGTATATAAGAAAAGAAAAATGGCTTAGGGTACCGATAGGAATTGGATTTTAACATATTCAAATGATGCCTCAATGTACTATTCAACGTTTCTTGAAATTGTGAATTATCTTACGGATTCATTCATTCACATTGGGATTTATACATATCAGGGCAGTGTCAAGTTTCATCATTCTGGCTCATTCATCTCGACGTAGGAAAAAGCAGCACCCAGAGGCGCTCCAAGGTCATTAATACCAGAAAAATATCTCATACTGAAGATGTCGCGCATGAAGGGATGATCTATTCTGGAACAATATTCATTCAGCTTGAACAATGTGAAAATTAATAGAGCTATCAATCACAATTATTAAGAATAGGTAACATATCTCACTTCAATGGCCAAGGTAAATCACTTAAATTTCATTAATCCGTAAGCAAAATTGTGGAGGGAAACATTTAAGAAATGTTTCGCGATATAGGGAGTGATTGAATGAGAGTAGCATGAAAACCTGGGGAAGGTAATACGATAATATCCAAGGAAATTACTCAGTCATGGGCAATGGTTCTGTCAATAAAAACGTAGAAGAAAGACAGTTCACATCCCCAGTAATTTACACAAATCGTAGACCGTGGTTATGTCATTAAAAAAACACAGAGGTAACTTGGAGAGGAATTGTTGGTGATTTTTTCAATGCAGAGAATGATTACTATTGCAGGGGTTAAAGGAGAATCCCAACTTCGCCATCTTGCACAACCACAAGGAAGTAGAGAATATTCATAAAAAAACGTAGAGATAATTTATGGGAAGGACGCAGAGATAATTTTGTTGAAAGAGTTGTTGGGTGAAAGCGTAAGTGAAAAGTAAATCCCTTATTAAAACACAGTAAAAGAAGGGGATAAATCACTGGGTAAAAGTAAGCAACCACAGAGATAAAAACACAATAATCACACAGTAATGAAGAGGAATTTTTCAATGTACATAGTAAGGAATTTGTTGTGCAGAGAAATTATCCTTCACTTATTATCCATGCACATTAAAGTAGGGCATTTGAATCTAAATATTTAACATCGGAGTGAAAGACAGTCGATTTGGCTCCAGGCTGACTGCTCAGGCACGGACTAATAAAATAAAGGATAAGAAGATAAAAACACAATTTCTTTGTATTAAAAACAACAAAAACACAGAGTATGATAAAATAATGGTCTGAGAACCAAAACATAGTCTTCCTCAGTAATAATACAATGTGGTAATAAACCCAACCAGAACCAAAAACTACAATAAAACACAGTAATAAAACAAAGCTCAGAAACAAAAATTTAGTGACCTTTTCTCAATTTCACACGGAGCTCTATCGCCCAGATAAACATTCATATGCATAACTAAATGAGTCTTTTTATTTTAAGATCATATACGCAAGCTAGCTTTCGACAATAAAGAAATGCATGAACAAGAAATTGAGATACTATTTAATACAGATTATGCACATACATACCATAGCCAAATGCGAAGAACTGAAAGTGACTGTCTCATGCTCACACTCCATCCAACTATCAATTTCCTACCGATGAGACCTCATCGGTACCTCCCATCCAATGCTAGGGGTACTCTTATTCCCCCTGAGCCCCCCGAACTGCAAAGGGGCCACACACACAATACTAGAGAATGCTAGCTCCCAACTCTCCTCGCAAGGTCGAGCTACCACTCGTCACCCGAGCTAGGTATCTCAACTCCCACAAGAGAAAATTCAGTCAAGATGAAATTCAACAGCATAACATTACACAAGCCAGATGTGATCCATACTCCTCCTCCGCCATCCTTTTTATAGAGTTTTCTTAGTCATTAGTTTCCAAAACCCTCATTAGATTCCTTTTTCATTTAATTAATTTCGAAAAACCTCTATTGTACAAATGTCACCCAATCCCCTAGTTGCACCAGAAAATCAATTTATTAATTAATTAAATTTGTCTATTTCCCTCACCCACCTAAAAGCGTTCCTAAAAACACTCCTCGGTGTCCCATTATTCACTTACAATTCTTAAATGACTTACGTCTTACCTAATTCCTAGTTGAGATCATAAATAAAATGTTCCAATGGCTAGATTCCTTACAAAGTTAGGCATTCCCCTTTTTCATTATGTTTCCCCTTTTCTTTAAGTTTCCCCTTTTCCTTAAGTTTCCTCTTTTTCTTTAAGTTTCCCCTTTTTATAACTAAGTTCAGATTTAGCAAGTTTAGACAAAAACAACCAAATACCCCTTTTATTAATTAAACCTTTATTAAAATTTCCACTTTAATTATTAATGCTTGAATTTTATTTACCCCCTTCTTGTTACATGTCTAAATAGTTTTTTTTTTTTTTGCAAAGGTTCTACTCAGATGTAGGTTTTTAATTCACTAAGCTTGGTGACAATTTTTAAGGAAAAAATTGTTATTAAACTTTACTTATCACATCATTCATTTTAAGGCCGACCAGGTCATAAGGAGGCATAATTTTCTAGGCACTAGGTTTATTAACTTACCAGTTAAAATCGTGATGTGCCCTTCAGGATGCACTACGTGCTCCAAGGGTGTCACTCGCCTCTTTTTGTTTTCTTTGCGCGACATGCCCTTCAAGATACACTACGTGCTCCAAGTGTTCCACTCGCCTCTTTTTCATTTTCTTTGCGCAACGTGCCCTTCAAGATGCACTATGTGCTCCAAGGGTGCCACTCTCCTCTTGACTAAATTTAGTAGACATCAAACCCCTAGAGTCAATACTCCCTTAGGTGATATTGTGGGACACTAAGGGTCTCTAAGGAATAAGGACCCTACCTTATTGCACACCCCTTAGAGTCATCGTGAGTGACTGTCACAATCTTCCCTCATGGCATCACATGCCTCTCGAACTAGGTAATCATTAACCTACAATTTGAGCCACGACGAGAGTGCTAGTAGGCTGTGTTCGGGTTGCTTCCACACCTCTCCCTCAATGTCTCTGGTTGTCGTGCGTGACCCCTTTACTCCAAATTTGAGTCATTAGGCAAGCTATCATTAGCCCGCATTCATCAACAAATCATGTCAGCCATAACAATCAATATCATAATATCTAATCATATGTACATATGTCACATCGATAACATTCAAACCCTAACAGTCCACTCCCTAACTCGATTTGAAGTCCCAAAAGTTTCCTCGATGCCTCGGCATCCTCAACATCCAGAGTCTTGCACACTCAGGAGAACCCAATCAATAGCACATGTCGATGTAAATACAACAAAATAAACATATCATCAAATCCACAATATCTCATAGTCATAATCAAAACAACCAATCGTATAAAGAACCGGATCACTTGCATGCAAGTGTCCTCAAAGAATAAGTCCACTGAGTGCGCGCAATAGAGGGATGTTACATAAATAAAGAGCCTTGTACCTCGATATTCTACACATTTTATTTTTATTTGTGTAAAACAAACACCATGATTATTTATTGACTTATCTAGAATTTAACATCATTATCTACACCATAATTATTTATTGACTTAGCTATAATTTAAAATGATTATCTATTAACTCAAGATTGGATCTTGTATATTGATATTGTACACACTATCTTTGTGTTCGAATTTATTAGATTAGTATAAGGACAAATTTATTGCACATACTTTTTGTATACTGCAATTATACAACTCTTCTTTATTTTGTGTAATACAATTCAATATTTTTATTTTTAATTAAGTCTTTTTTTTTTTTTGTTGGATAGTATAATTTAACATTTCAATATTCTATTTTGGTGAAATATATGCACCATGTTATTTTTTATATATTTCAATAAGTATAATAATTAGTGAGATATATGACATACTTTTCAATTACTTTCTAATTAACTTAGTGAGAAACTACACAATATTGCAATTAATTATCAATTTGGGGTCGTATCTTACTTACAAACTGTCAATATGCAAGTGTAGAGTTGTAATATTGAGTTGTAATAGTTCAAATTTTATAGGTCAATAATTCAACATACTTAATTAAATCACCAATATATCCTACTTCTCAAATTGCAAGAATATAAATATCCCGCTTGCAGGAAAAGAAAATCACACTTGCGGAAAATGAATCACAACTGCATAAGGTAAACCACACTTGCGAAAAATAAATCAAACTGGAAGAAATTAAATCACACTTGAGGAAAATAAATCACAATGGAAGAAATTAAATCATTCTTGCGTAAAGTAAATGACACTTGTGGAAAGTAAAGTTGTGCTAACATCCGATGGTGACTTGCTCAAGTAAAATGACAATCTTGTTGTAACAGTTATATGTTTGTATTTTGAATGTTAATTTACATAACCAATAATATCAATCCCAATTTGTTGAGGAATAAAGGTGTCACAAATCTAAGAGAAAACATAATGGAGTAAATTTGCAAGTGGATTTGCAACAACTGAGTTGTAGCACAAAAGTTACAACGATGCAAGTTTCAGCAATGGGAGTTGCAACAACAAAGCTTCAAAAATGTGAGTTGTAGAGACAAGAGTTGCAACAACATCTGTGATTACAAACTTATAGAAATCGAATCAACATCAAGTTGTAGCTTAATATTACGAGACTCATGATATAAGAAAACTAAACATTAACCACACTTGAATTGCAATTAACTATTCTATGAAATCTAAAATTGCAGCAGTTTAAGAAACGAAACAATTACAAAATTAAATAAGCATAATTGAAATGTTAAATCATACTCCTAATGTCATAGGAAATACCTGACTAAAGAGGGGACCCTACCCCCTTAGACAAGGAACTGGGTTACGAAATCAAAATAGCATGAGTAATCAACACACCATCACATGAACAACAGAAGAAAAAGAATTATATTTCAAAAGTATGAAAATTACAATAATAGTTGAATATTATTGCTAGAATAATTCCCCCCAAGCTATAGGGAAGTTGGGGTTCTTATATAGTACAATTGGTGTCTAAAATAACACAAAGGGATGAATAGTCAGCCATGATAATTATGTTTTTCACTCATTTACATTGATATTTCCAAATTTTAGTAATATCGGACATGTGTTGACTTGGAGTGAGCGAGAATTGGTAAACAAACTAACTTCTCTTTTGGTTGTCTAGTTGCCTCCTATCACCTTCCTATGTGCTGAACGTTCCTTGACTTCCAGTTGTAATGTTGACTACTATATTGGCGGACTTTGTACTTGAAGTTGCAACAACAGAGAGTGCAATTAGAGTTGCGGTAGTTGTTTGTGCTCGGAGTCGCAACAACAAAAATGAATTGTAGACATTGTAAGGAGTTGCAACTACTATAAGGAAGCCACTATAATTGCTCCTGTATAACACTGTTAGTGCACGAAAAGAACAAGTTCCTTAATAAATATGTAAGAATAGCATACAAATGGCATATGGGGAAAGATTCATACCTTGATGGAAAGTGAGACAAAATTGGATAAGGAAAGTATAAAAAAGGAAGTAATCAATGGAAAATGGTAGTAGGTGGGTGTTGAAAGTATGCCAATTTAAACACTCATCAATATACATTGTATCATTTGACATAGACGATATATATCTCATCACATATTATATGTATTGAGATATGTGTAAAACTATTATCGTGCATATACTTTACTTTTTATTTCATGTAGTACAAATCAACATCTTAATTTTTAATACTTTGTATTTTGTATTGTATAATTTAATAGTGAGATTCTTTATTTTATTTGATATTTTTTAACATGTTTATTAATTTATAAAATTACAACTCAAATTTTTGATTTATTATTTTGTATATTAATATTTTTTATTATTTTATTTAATATATTGAGTTTATATATAGAGAGAAAGTTATTAAATAATTAATATTATTTTTTTATAGTTGTGTGGTCTAGTTTAAATGGTTGAGTAATATGAGCTTCATTTATGGGGTCTCAAGGTTAATTCCCTAGTTTTTTTTTTGTTGTTGTATGTATCACTCGATGTTCCTACTAGGTTAGAAATTGTAATCAACTTTGATGAGTTTACACTAGATACCATTTGCAAATGCGAAGAACTGTCCAAGAATTTCCCTACAAAACTTTCTTTAAAAAAAATATTTAATAAAAATGTAGACAAATGACATTGAAGGATGTCATTAATTTCATTAAAAAAACAATTTAGTTCATTTATTTATGGTCAACAATATAAATATGTATTTTATACCTATATGGATGTCTTTCTTCCTTAACTTTGCCACCGTATACTTGATGTTTGTCTTTATTTCTATTAGTATCTAGGGGCACCTTTTTCCCTCTTATGGTCATGCTTCATATGAAAGCATTTGTTGTTAAACATTAATATTTACAATTGGAATATTGGGTGGCTTTTGCTTCAATGTCATTAATACAAATTGAAGTGTGTGATGTCTTACACATTCATTGGACATATTATATTTACAAGTATATTGTGATGTGAATTTTGTGTCTTAAGGAAAATGACATTTATTACAGTCAACATTTTATCATTGTATGATTTTTAAACTAGCAATTTTTCCAAAAGGTGCAAATACGGTCTTTCTGAGTTTTTATTTTTTCCTTGAAATGTTTGGATATCCAAAGTTTTGAATATAGAGAGTTAGTTTTTTATTAGTTGACTTCATATTAGTTTGTCCTTTGAATAATGTTTTTTTTTTACATAGCATCTATTGTTCGAACTATTGTTACTAATTTTTGTTTATTGTTATAAAATAATATAATAAATGTTTTTTTGTATGTAAGAGACTTGCCACACTACATTCTTTTTTAAATGTTTACAAAGTAGCTCTGACAGACTTAAATGTTTACCTAACAGGCCTCATAGCCTTAAATGTTTACTTAACATGCATGTTACAATACATTTTCTTCTGTTTCTTTTTTTTATATGTAATGTTCTGTGCAGTGAATATGGCCAATATTGTTCTTCGGCGACATTGTTGGTTCACTAGTTCATGCTTGGTTCTTGCTTGTTCACTGATTTCTTATTTTCTTCTTGTTGTTGTTCTTGTTTGTCTGTTGGTCTTCTTGCAGTTTGCATGCTTGGGATTCTGTAATTGTGATTGGAACTTCCCTTTTGTCGTTCCCCATTGACGGGTGGGTTTGGGTGTCATGTTTATATTTTCTTTCTATTTGCAGTGTGTAGGTGGGAAATTTGACTACTTGGGATGCCAGGGTCGAAATCCTCTTGCAGAACATCTTTGTGTGTGAGGAGAAAATACAATTTCCTTTTCCTATGCATCACTGTGGATGTGATGGAGGTAGGTTTTGTTTCGAACATTGGCCTTATGTCGTTCCCCATTGACAGACGGGTTTGGGTGTCATGTTTACATTTGTTTTCTATTTACAGTTTGTAGGTGGGAAATTTGACTACTAGGGGTGCCTGAGTCGAAATGCTCTTGCAAAACATCTTTGTATGTGGGGAGAAAATACAATTTTATTTTCCTATGCGTCACTGTGGTTGTGATGGAGGTAGGTTATGTGTCGAACATTGGCAATCAGGAACAAGACGAAGACAACATTACATTCCTGCTTCTCTGGTCATAGTAATCACATACAAAGATGGACTGAAAGAGGATTTTGATCGCTCCCATTATTGAAAAATACCAATCGTGAAAACCACACCTTTCTTAATTGCTTGCACAGTGGAAGGCCTGTGGACAATCCTGGCAGATTTGAATGTTTACCTGACAGGTCTCACAGCCTGAAATGTTTGGTTAACAGATGTGTTACAATACATTTTCTTCCGAATTTTTTGATACAATCTTGTGTGCAGTGAATTTGGCCAATATCGTTCTTCACCAACATTCCTGGTCAGCTGGTTGGTTCTTGCTTCTTGGTTTGTTGGATGCTGGTTATTGTTGTTTGATTCAAATTTTTTGGTTTGAGGTCTTGCAACTACAATTGGGCCTTTTGGTGCTTCTTACCTGGGTTGTTATTTGTTGTTTTCTCTTGTTTGCTTCAACTTTGCAATATTGGGGTCTCGTATGTACAATTGGATCTGTTGTTCCATGGTTTTACAGTTGGCTCCCCAAAAAATACTATTAAGATAAACTAATATGCAAAATTTTGCAATGGATGTAAACAACATCTATTTTCACTTGAACCAGAGTTTGTCGAGCTCCAACTATATTTCATAGTTGATGATGTTTTTCCCATAGTTAATGTCTTTCTATGGCTTCATAGTTATGAGACTAAGTGTTGTTGTGTGAGCGATAAATTTCTTCTCTCCCTTTCTTTTTCCTCTTGTAAACTTGCATGTTTTCCCCTTTTGTTCTTCCCCTCTGTTATGCGTTTTTGGTTCTATACTTTGTCACGTTTATGTGGTCGCGGGTTCCCGAGGCGACCAATTGAAAATTTGTCATATCCATCTATATTTTCACATAGCAATTCTGACGCACTGCCGTTCGTTTTCATACTTAGCAAATTTATTCTAAACTTGCCCATTTTTCCCTTTTGTTCTTACCCTCTATTATGCGTTTCTGGTTCTATACTTTGTCACATTTTTGTGCTCGTAGTTTCCTAGTGTTGGGAGATAAAAAATCATCATCTCCATCTATATCTTCACATCACGAGTCTGATCGACCATCATTTGTTTGCATACTTATCCAATTTTATGAACACAGGTTCGCGGATAGGTGCTATCAAACTCTGGTAACCTGTGTTCGGGGTATACATCTTGCACCCAAAACTTTCATGCTCTAAAATTCAACCCCAGAATCCTTGAAATCGCAATCCTGATTCTACCTACGATGACTCTGTTTATCCGACCTTCCTTTCCATACTTAGTCAAGTCTTCAAAGTTTCATGGGTTCACGCACTCCTGGGTTCAGAAAAAGTTAAAAAACATTTTTCTCTCCCCTCCACCTTCTGCACTTCCCAATGCACATTAATTATGCTTTAATAGTGACAACCCACTAGATAGGTTCGAAAATATTGTCTTTAATAAGAGGAAATATCGAGGACATCTCCCATTTAAATGCATAAATAGGCGAATATTATGGGATCTGATAATTGTTTTTGCATCCATTTTGAATTTGCAAAAAGTGTTGGCTATTTTAGTTTTTTAAAGGCATCATTGTAGTAACAGTTCAATATTGTACTAATATGCTTCCACCCACAAACGTGTCATCCACAGATGTCTTGACGTCATGTCCCTCTTTAATATTGTGCATATGTTGTAGGCTGTCATATTTGAGAATCTGCTTGCATATGGGAATGTTAACTCATGTTATTATTGACTATTCAGCACACATATTTGAAAATATTGGCATTAATAAGAGAAAATATCGAGGGCATATTCCATTAAAATGAATTAAACCAAAATCTACAGGAATATTATTATCATCCTTCGACATTGATTTTAAATACTTATTCCCATTTCTCTCTATCATCGAAGAGTTGGGATTTAAGGTTCCTTTGTTGTAATGTTCCTGGTCATGGACATGTGAGACAACTTATAGATGCCATTTAGTCCCAATTGAAAGATGAGGGAATGGTTTTATGTGACGTCATCTTTGAGAGAAAAACAACTTTGTTAGCCAACAAAAACTCAGACACAAAAAAAAATAAAAAAATTGAGTATCTTGTGATTGGTGTTCTCCCTGTATTTGATGCTTTGGTTGGTTGAAAGGCATGCCTGAAGATTTGTGTGTTGATATTATTTGTTTTCTTAATGGGAGTTGGAAGGGACATTCTGAAGAACACATGGCCCACACTAAGAGGGGGGGGGTGAATTAATGTGTGGACTATTTTAAACTTTTTCTTCTTTCAAGTTACCATTTAAAACATAATTGAACAGATTAGTAAACAATCAAATCATAATCACATTGAACACAAAGACACCATATGTTTGTATAAGTTTTTGTATAACTGATATGAACATTCTAAATTAAATATATTTGAAAGAGAATTTTCTTTTAGCACCAACTAAATGAGAAGCACCAACTGAAATGAGAAGCACCAACTCCTTAGAGAACACCAACTCTCAGCCAAGACCCATCTTGGCGCAAGACCCATCTTGCTGCAAGTCCCAACTTGTTGATAGAACCCACTCTATCCAAATAGATTTTATTCAACTCCAGTAGAATTGATCCATTATAGAATCAACTCAATCTTATGATCCGAGGTATATCATAAGACACCCATTTCATCTTCTCTGTATTTCACATCTTTCCTCTGATATCTTCTGGGAATCTTCTTTGGCTTTTGATATTCTTTACTTGTCTGCAGACACACTTTATTCACTACATCTTTCTCTACTTCTATGATTAATATATCTTCTGATTCAGACTCCAGAGACACTTCTTCTCACCACTTTTTCTCATTTATATAATCTTCAAATAGGTGTGAGATTTAAAACATCGTGTCCCTTTATTTGAACCATTGTACCTTTTCATTTAAAACGATAAATTAAACTTTAATTAATATCATTTTTCCTTTTTTATTCTTTATTCATATTTTCATGATATATTCTCTTTTAATCATGACTGTGTATCGGTTCATGCTTCAACCATCACATCTCTTTGATTAATCAATCTTAATTACTGTTTATTTATTTTATGGTGAAGATTTTCCATAAATTGATCACAATTAGGGATTAATTTAATCCTTTAAATGAGATCCTAAATCTTTGTTATATTCTCACAGACCAGATTTTGTGGAGGCACTTCCTTCAAACCATCACATATGACCATGTGTTACATAACCATGGGCTTTACCAAATACAACGACATGTTATAATTTCCTTTTAAAATTATTATAGCATATGACCAACGACAGTGACCGAATCCTAAGCTTGAACGAGTGCTTGGGTGCTTTACCAAATCAATGGTCACAATACGATATTCTGATGAGACGAACGAATGACGGAGTTTTGATGTTTTTGTCCTTCGGGACTTTGTTACTTCCAACCTTTCAAAACTCCCGATTACAATATCGTCGATGTGATCAGACGGTTCATGTCTATTTAGCAGAGATAGATCAATGATGTACTTTAAACCTTAAATTGATCCTTTCTTTCCTTAATATGACGACCAGGAATTGATCAGGCGTTGAGTTGGATGGCCGACGAAATTTTGGCGCTTTGTACATCGGGTCTTCATGACATCCAAGATATCAAATCTTCTGATGCTGTAAATCAACTGAGGTGTGTCCCCTTTGCTATTTCGGCGTTTGGTACTTCGAGATATTAGAGTGTTTACTTACCATGCAAAACTCCCAAAGTAGAAACTCCTGGAGTGACATATCAGAGTGAAGTCACTTAGGATTATGTGGTCTATTGACGTGTCTTGCTTCCTTGATTTTGGAGGTTCGACCTTCGGGACTTCCGGACTATGGAGTATTTTCTAGTGGTGGAATTTCCCGAAATGACATAACTTCGCTTATGTCACCTGTTGACATGGTCACAAGCCAATTTCCTCTTTTGAAACTTGTCATTTTGTGGTTATTGCATGTGTACATGTTGACGTGGTCTTCCATATATCCTTGTTGATGCATTTCGCTGACAAGGTTTGTCGATGTGTCGTCTTTCCTCCTTGACTTCAGAGTTTCAGCTTTTGGGGTTTTGAAACAAATCTCGTCGTTGTTGTTGTGGTCAATATCCGATCTTTGAAATTCAAGCTAAGGGTGTTGACTCATCTTCCAAGGCGCGTTTCACATGTGACCTCGATTTATGACCAAAGGCTCATCTCTTGGGTTCTTCGCAGTTTTGCGTTTCACGATTTCGAACAACTCGTTGTTGTATCTCTAAACAATGAATCCCCAAATTCGTTAATCTAGCGCCACGTGTTATCCTCTCAACCGAAGACTGGGATATATTTGTATGATATAATGGTCGAGTTCATTCGTCATTAAGATCAAAGGTTATTGTAACTTTTCCCAAAGGTAGGGGGCCTGATAGGTCGTCCCGGGCTCCATGCTGGTGAGCTTCTCGTGGAGTCCAAACACCTAGAGCCCCCACCATACCTTTGCACTACGCGTCGATAACCAATGGAGAGAGCCATGCATATAAACCTATATGCATTTATTCGCGCTTCCAATGTGGGATAAATCCCATTTACTTGAGATAATCAACATCATTAATTTCTTGATCGAACGATTGCTGAAGATTTTCGCCTTTTCTGCGCATTCTTCAACTTTTCAGCCTTTTCTTGTGCAATGGTCAACTCCATTCTGCGATGTTCTTCTTCCGTTCATAGGAACATTTTTGATCCTATCATGATGAACAATAAACATATATTTCCTCTATGTGCAATGTGTTATTCCTTCTGAGCTTTGATTATTCGAGTATTCGCTTCTCTTGTTCTCTCTTTCGATCTATGCACACTGTTTGACATCTTCTACTGACTGATATACTGTTGACATCAATGACAATTTCATCTGTCATTTAACAACAGATCATCACTTCGACTATTGACATCAATGACAATCTTTCCAACAATCTCCCCCTTTGTCATTGAGGTCAACACACTAACTTCTTATAAAAACTCCCCGTGTGATGATGTTTTCCCTTTATGAAGTTTCTCTCCCCCTTTGACATCAATGGAAAAGGGTTTCTTCTCCTATGATCTATCTTTATAAGTACTTCTTTGACCACTGGTAACTCCTTTTGCAATCAATCTTTCTCTGTTATAACAGAATGACTCCTTTTGTCGTTGATTGTTATCTCCCCCTGATATATTCAATACGCCTCAGTTTTAAGGTTTTTTGCAAAAATATATGCCACCTGTGGTAAGCTCTGTATGTTACTGACCAAACTGAACTTGCTTAACGCTTCCTACACACATGTTCTACCAATCATAGTTGAATGACTCCCCCTACCAATATATTTTCTCTCTTCCTGAATATTCTCCACCTTTGTTTTTGAAAAGGTAGATCTTATTGACAGGGTTTCTTCCCCTGCTGTTTTAATAACTTCTTATCTTAGTTGATTGGGATTTTTTTGTATTTCATATGAGTAGTCTTCTTGATACAATTTTTTGTAGTGGGGTCAAGTCTTTTCAAAAGTTAATCCAATTACTTTCTTATTTTCTAACTAGAACTTCACTTGAGTTTTTACTCACTGTTCTCCCCCTTTATTTATGAAAAGGGTATCATTTTCTGATAGGGTTTATCCTCTTGTTTTTTCTACACGATGTCATGTATCTCATTTTTTACATCATAATGTTGTTGCTGTGGATACTGGAACACTGCGCAATTGTAGCTGATCTTTATTCAAACAACTCTTGGTTCTATCCATCGATTCTCATCAATCTCTAACTAGGATACCAATTGTTTATATTTTCTTCATCTACAAGGTCCTCCTTGGGATAGGGACACTTGGATGGAAAATGACCAACTTTGCCACCATTAAAACATTTGTAAAGATTCTTGCCTTTGTACTTCCCTGATTCTTTCTGAAGTTTTCTATTGAAATTGGCTTCTTCCACATCAGATTCTTCATGATGGGTGGATTGATATTTTTTCTCTTGATTTATCTTTGTCTCGGATGCTTTGAAAGTTGTTTCATCTTTTGCTGATTTATCA
>ML792116.1:201507-217757 GCA_009831015.1 Picea engelmannii | reverse complement strand
GCTAGAATAATTCCCCCCAAGCTATAGGGAAGTTGGGGTTCTTATATAGTACAATTGGTGTCTAAAATAACACAAAGGGATGAATAGTCAGCCATGATAATTATGTTTTTCACTCATTTACATTGATATTTCCAAATTTTAGTAATATCGGACATGTGTTGACTTGGAGTGAGCGAGAATTGGTAAACAAACTAACTTCTCTTTTGGTTGTCTAGTTGCCTCCTATCACCTTCCTATGTGCTGAACGTTCCTTGACTTCCAGTTGTAATGTTGACTACTATATTGGCGGACTTTGTACTTGAAGTTGCAACAACAGAGAGTGCAATTAGAGTTGCGGTAGTTGTTTGTGCTCGGAGTCGCAACAACAAAAATGAATTGTAGACATTGTAAGGAGTTGCAACTACTATAAGGAAGCCACTATAATTGCTCCTGTATAACACTGTTAGTGCACGAAAAGAACAAGTTCCTTAATAAATATGTAAGAATAGCATACAAATGGCATATGGGGAAAGATTCATACCTTGATGGAAAGTGAGACAAAATTGGATAAGGAAAGTATAAAAAAGGAAGTAATCAATGGAAAATGGTAGTAGGTGGGTGTTGAAAGTATGCCAATTTAAACACTCATCAATATACATTGTATCATTTGACATAGACGATATATATCTCATCACATATTATATGTATTGAGATATGTGTAAAACTATTATCGTGCATATACTTTACTTTTTATTTCATGTAGTACAAATCAACATCTTAATTTTTAATACTTTGTATTTTGTATTGTATAATTTAATAGTGAGATTCTTTATTTTATTTGATATTTTTTAACATGTTTATTAATTTATAAAATTACAACTCAAATTTTTGATTTATTATTTTGTATATTAATATTTTTTATTATTTTATTTAATATATTGAGTTTATATATAGAGAGAAAGTTATTAAATAATTAATATTATTTTTTTATAGTTGTGTGGTCTAGTTTAAATGGTTGAGTAATATGAGCTTCATTTATGGGGTCTCAAGGTTAATTCCCTAGTTTTTTTTTTGTTGTTGTATGTATCACTCGATGTTCCTACTAGGTTAGAAATTGTAATCAACTTTGATGAGTTTACACTAGATACCATTTGCAAATGCGAAGAACTGTCCAAGAATTTCCCTACAAAACTTTCTTTAAAAAAAATATTTAATAAAAATGTAGACAAATGACATTGAAGGATGTCATTAATTTCATTAAAAAAACAATTTAGTTCATTTATTTATGGTCAACAATATAAATATGTATTTTATACCTATATGGATGTCTTTCTTCCTTAACTTTGCCACCGTATACTTGATGTTTGTCTTTATTTCTATTAGTATCTAGGGGCACCTTTTTCCCTCTTATGGTCATGCTTCATATGAAAGCATTTGTTGTTAAACATTAATATTTACAATTGGAATATTGGGTGGCTTTTGCTTCAATGTCATTAATACAAATTGAAGTGTGTGATGTCTTACACATTCATTGGACATATTATATTTACAAGTATATTGTGATGTGAATTTTGTGTCTTAAGGAAAATGACATTTATTACAGTCAACATTTTATCATTGTATGATTTTTAAACTAGCAATTTTTCCAAAAGGTGCAAATACGGTCTTTCTGAGTTTTTATTTTTTCCTTGAAATGTTTGGATATCCAAAGTTTTGAATATAGAGAGTTAGTTTTTTATTAGTTGACTTCATATTAGTTTGTCCTTTGAATAATGTTTTTTTTTTACATAGCATCTATTGTTCGAACTATTGTTACTAATTTTTGTTTATTGTTATAAAATAATATAATAAATGTTTTTTTGTATGTAAGAGACTTGCCACACTACATTCTTTTTTAAATGTTTACAAAGTAGCTCTGACAGACTTAAATGTTTACCTAACAGGCCTCATAGCCTTAAATGTTTACTTAACATGCATGTTACAATACATTTTCTTCTGTTTCTTTTTTTTATATGTAATGTTCTGTGCAGTGAATATGGCCAATATTGTTCTTCGGCGACATTGTTGGTTCACTAGTTCATGCTTGGTTCTTGCTTGTTCACTGATTTCTTATTTTCTTCTTGTTGTTGTTCTTGTTTGTCTGTTGGTCTTCTTGCAGTTTGCATGCTTGGGATTCTGTAATTGTGATTGGAACTTCCCTTTTGTCGTTCCCCATTGACGGGTGGGTTTGGGTGTCATGTTTATATTTTCTTTCTATTTGCAGTGTGTAGGTGGGAAATTTGACTACTTGGGATGCCAGGGTCGAAATCCTCTTGCAGAACATCTTTGTGTGTGAGGAGAAAATACAATTTCCTTTTCCTATGCATCACTGTGGATGTGATGGAGGTAGGTTTTGTTTCGAACATTGGCCTTATGTCGTTCCCCATTGACAGACGGGTTTGGGTGTCATGTTTACATTTGTTTTCTATTTACAGTTTGTAGGTGGGAAATTTGACTACTAGGGGTGCCTGAGTCGAAATGCTCTTGCAAAACATCTTTGTATGTGGGGAGAAAATACAATTTTATTTTCCTATGCGTCACTGTGGTTGTGATGGAGGTAGGTTATGTGTCGAACATTGGCAATCAGGAACAAGACGAAGACAACATTACATTCCTGCTTCTCTGGTCATAGTAATCACATACAAAGATGGACTGAAAGAGGATTTTGATCGCTCCCATTATTGAAAAATACCAATCGTGAAAACCACACCTTTCTTAATTGCTTGCACAGTGGAAGGCCTGTGGACAATCCTGGCAGATTTGAATGTTTACCTGACAGGTCTCACAGCCTGAAATGTTTGGTTAACAGATGTGTTACAATACATTTTCTTCCGAATTTTTTGATACAATCTTGTGTGCAGTGAATTTGGCCAATATCGTTCTTCACCAACATTCCTGGTCAGCTGGTTGGTTCTTGCTTCTTGGTTTGTTGGATGCTGGTTATTGTTGTTTGATTCAAATTTTTTGGTTTGAGGTCTTGCAACTACAATTGGGCCTTTTGGTGCTTCTTACCTGGGTTGTTATTTGTTGTTTTCTCTTGTTTGCTTCAACTTTGCAATATTGGGGTCTCGTATGTACAATTGGATCTGTTGTTCCATGGTTTTACAGTTGGCTCCCCAAAAAATACTATTAAGATAAACTAATATGCAAAATTTTGCAATGGATGTAAACAACATCTATTTTCACTTGAACCAGAGTTTGTCGAGCTCCAACTATATTTCATAGTTGATGATGTTTTTCCCATAGTTAATGTCTTTCTATGGCTTCATAGTTATGAGACTAAGTGTTGTTGTGTGAGCGATAAATTTCTTCTCTCCCTTTCTTTTTCCTCTTGTAAACTTGCATGTTTTCCCCTTTTGTTCTTCCCCTCTGTTATGCGTTTTTGGTTCTATACTTTGTCACGTTTATGTGGTCGCGGGTTCCCGAGGCGACCAATTGAAAATTTGTCATATCCATCTATATTTTCACATAGCAATTCTGACGCACTGCCGTTCGTTTTCATACTTAGCAAATTTATTCTAAACTTGCCCATTTTTCCCTTTTGTTCTTACCCTCTATTATGCGTTTCTGGTTCTATACTTTGTCACATTTTTGTGCTCGTAGTTTCCTAGTGTTGGGAGATAAAAAATCATCATCTCCATCTATATCTTCACATCACGAGTCTGATCGACCATCATTTGTTTGCATACTTATCCAATTTTATGAACACAGGTTCGCGGATAGGTGCTATCAAACTCTGGTAACCTGTGTTCGGGGTATACATCTTGCACCCAAAACTTTCATGCTCTAAAATTCAACCCCAGAATCCTTGAAATCGCAATCCTGATTCTACCTACGATGACTCTGTTTATCCGACCTTCCTTTCCATACTTAGTCAAGTCTTCAAAGTTTCATGGGTTCACGCACTCCTGGGTTCAGAAAAAGTTAAAAAACATTTTTCTCTCCCCTCCACCTTCTGCACTTCCCAATGCACATTAATTATGCTTTAATAGTGACAACCCACTAGATAGGTTCGAAAATATTGTCTTTAATAAGAGGAAATATCGAGGACATCTCCCATTTAAATGCATAAATAGGCGAATATTATGGGATCTGATAATTGTTTTTGCATCCATTTTGAATTTGCAAAAAGTGTTGGCTATTTTAGTTTTTTAAAGGCATCATTGTAGTAACAGTTCAATATTGTACTAATATGCTTCCACCCACAAACGTGTCATCCACAGATGTCTTGACGTCATGTCCCTCTTTAATATTGTGCATATGTTGTAGGCTGTCATATTTGAGAATCTGCTTGCATATGGGAATGTTAACTCATGTTATTATTGACTATTCAGCACACATATTTGAAAATATTGGCATTAATAAGAGAAAATATCGAGGGCATATTCCATTAAAATGAATTAAACCAAAATCTACAGGAATATTATTATCATCCTTCGACATTGATTTTAAATACTTATTCCCATTTCTCTCTATCATCGAAGAGTTGGGATTTAAGGTTCCTTTGTTGTAATGTTCCTGGTCATGGACATGTGAGACAACTTATAGATGCCATTTAGTCCCAATTGAAAGATGAGGGAATGGTTTTATGTGACGTCATCTTTGAGAGAAAAACAACTTTGTTAGCCAACAAAAACTCAGACACAAAAAAAAATAAAAAAATTGAGTATCTTGTGATTGGTGTTCTCCCTGTATTTGATGCTTTGGTTGGTTGAAAGGCATGCCTGAAGATTTGTGTGTTGATATTATTTGTTTTCTTAATGGGAGTTGGAAGGGACATTCTGAAGAACACATGGCCCACACTAAGAGGGGGGGGGTGAATTAATGTGTGGACTATTTTAAACTTTTTCTTCTTTCAAGTTACCATTTAAAACATAATTGAACAGATTAGTAAACAATCAAATCATAATCACATTGAACACAAAGACACCATATGTTTGTATAAGTTTTTGTATAACTGATATGAACATTCTAAATTAAATATATTTGAAAGAGAATTTTCTTTTAGCACCAACTAAATGAGAAGCACCAACTGAAATGAGAAGCACCAACTCCTTAGAGAACACCAACTCTCAGCCAAGACCCATCTTGGCGCAAGACCCATCTTGCTGCAAGTCCCAACTTGTTGATAGAACCCACTCTATCCAAATAGATTTTATTCAACTCCAGTAGAATTGATCCATTATAGAATCAACTCAATCTTATGATCCGAGGTATATCATAAGACACCCATTTCATCTTCTCTGTATTTCACATCTTTCCTCTGATATCTTCTGGGAATCTTCTTTGGCTTTTGATATTCTTTACTTGTCTGCAGACACACTTTATTCACTACATCTTTCTCTACTTCTATGATTAATATATCTTCTGATTCAGACTCCAGAGACACTTCTTCTCACCACTTTTTCTCATTTATATAATCTTCAAATAGGTGTGAGATTTAAAACATCGTGTCCCTTTATTTGAACCATTGTACCTTTTCATTTAAAACGATAAATTAAACTTTAATTAATATCATTTTTCCTTTTTTATTCTTTATTCATATTTTCATGATATATTCTCTTTTAATCATGACTGTGTATCGGTTCATGCTTCAACCATCACATCTCTTTGATTAATCAATCTTAATTACTGTTTATTTATTTTATGGTGAAGATTTTCCATAAATTGATCACAATTAGGGATTAATTTAATCCTTTAAATGAGATCCTAAATCTTTGTTATATTCTCACAGACCAGATTTTGTGGAGGCACTTCCTTCAAACCATCACATATGACCATGTGTTACATAACCATGGGCTTTACCAAATACAACGACATGTTATAATTTCCTTTTAAAATTATTATAGCATATGACCAACGACAGTGACCGAATCCTAAGCTTGAACGAGTGCTTGGGTGCTTTACCAAATCAATGGTCACAATACGATATTCTGATGAGACGAACGAATGACGGAGTTTTGATGTTTTTGTCCTTCGGGACTTTGTTACTTCCAACCTTTCAAAACTCCCGATTACAATATCGTCGATGTGATCAGACGGTTCATGTCTATTTAGCAGAGATAGATCAATGATGTACTTTAAACCTTAAATTGATCCTTTCTTTCCTTAATATGACGACCAGGAATTGATCAGGCGTTGAGTTGGATGGCCGACGAAATTTTGGCGCTTTGTACATCGGGTCTTCATGACATCCAAGATATCAAATCTTCTGATGCTGTAAATCAACTGAGGTGTGTCCCCTTTGCTATTTCGGCGTTTGGTACTTCGAGATATTAGAGTGTTTACTTACCATGCAAAACTCCCAAAGTAGAAACTCCTGGAGTGACATATCAGAGTGAAGTCACTTAGGATTATGTGGTCTATTGACGTGTCTTGCTTCCTTGATTTTGGAGGTTCGACCTTCGGGACTTCCGGACTATGGAGTATTTTCTAGTGGTGGAATTTCCCGAAATGACATAACTTCGCTTATGTCACCTGTTGACATGGTCACAAGCCAATTTCCTCTTTTGAAACTTGTCATTTTGTGGTTATTGCATGTGTACATGTTGACGTGGTCTTCCATATATCCTTGTTGATGCATTTCGCTGACAAGGTTTGTCGATGTGTCGTCTTTCCTCCTTGACTTCAGAGTTTCAGCTTTTGGGGTTTTGAAACAAATCTCGTCGTTGTTGTTGTGGTCAATATCCGATCTTTGAAATTCAAGCTAAGGGTGTTGACTCATCTTCCAAGGCGCGTTTCACATGTGACCTCGATTTATGACCAAAGGCTCATCTCTTGGGTTCTTCGCAGTTTTGCGTTTCACGATTTCGAACAACTCGTTGTTGTATCTCTAAACAATGAATCCCCAAATTCGTTAATCTAGCGCCACGTGTTATCCTCTCAACCGAAGACTGGGATATATTTGTATGATATAATGGTCGAGTTCATTCGTCATTAAGATCAAAGGTTATTGTAACTTTTCCCAAAGGTAGGGGGCCTGATAGGTCGTCCCGGGCTCCATGCTGGTGAGCTTCTCGTGGAGTCCAAACACCTAGAGCCCCCACCATACCTTTGCACTACGCGTCGATAACCAATGGAGAGAGCCATGCATATAAACCTATATGCATTTATTCGCGCTTCCAATGTGGGATAAATCCCATTTACTTGAGATAATCAACATCATTAATTTCTTGATCGAACGATTGCTGAAGATTTTCGCCTTTTCTGCGCATTCTTCAACTTTTCAGCCTTTTCTTGTGCAATGGTCAACTCCATTCTGCGATGTTCTTCTTCCGTTCATAGGAACATTTTTGATCCTATCATGATGAACAATAAACATATATTTCCTCTATGTGCAATGTGTTATTCCTTCTGAGCTTTGATTATTCGAGTATTCGCTTCTCTTGTTCTCTCTTTCGATCTATGCACACTGTTTGACATCTTCTACTGACTGATATACTGTTGACATCAATGACAATTTCATCTGTCATTTAACAACAGATCATCACTTCGACTATTGACATCAATGACAATCTTTCCAACAATCTCCCCCTTTGTCATTGAGGTCAACACACTAACTTCTTATAAAAACTCCCCGTGTGATGATGTTTTCCCTTTATGAAGTTTCTCTCCCCCTTTGACATCAATGGAAAAGGGTTTCTTCTCCTATGATCTATCTTTATAAGTACTTCTTTGACCACTGGTAACTCCTTTTGCAATCAATCTTTCTCTGTTATAACAGAATGACTCCTTTTGTCGTTGATTGTTATCTCCCCCTGATATATTCAATACGCCTCAGTTTTAAGGTTTTTTGCAAAAATATATGCCACCTGTGGTAAGCTCTGTATGTTACTGACCAAACTGAACTTGCTTAACGCTTCCTACACACATGTTCTACCAATCATAGTTGAATGACTCCCCCTACCAATATATTTTCTCTCTTCCTGAATATTCTCCACCTTTGTTTTTGAAAAGGTAGATCTTATTGACAGGGTTTCTTCCCCTGCTGTTTTAATAACTTCTTATCTTAGTTGATTGGGATTTTTTTGTATTTCATATGAGTAGTCTTCTTGATACAATTTTTTGTAGTGGGGTCAAGTCTTTTCAAAAGTTAATCCAATTACTTTCTTATTTTCTAACTAGAACTTCACTTGAGTTTTTACTCACTGTTCTCCCCCTTTATTTATGAAAAGGGTATCATTTTCTGATAGGGTTTATCCTCTTGTTTTTTCTACACGATGTCATGTATCTCATTTTTTACATCATAATGTTGTTGCTGTGGATACTGGAACACTGCGCAATTGTAGCTGATCTTTATTCAAACAACTCTTGGTTCTATCCATCGATTCTCATCAATCTCTAACTAGGATACCAATTGTTTATATTTTCTTCATCTACAAGGTCCTCCTTGGGATAGGGACACTTGGATGGAAAATGACCAACTTTGCCACCATTAAAACATTTGTAAAGATTCTTGCCTTTGTACTTCCCTGATTCTTTCTGAAGTTTTCTATTGAAATTGGCTTCTTCCACATCAGATTCTTCATGATGGGTGGATTGATATTTTTTCTCTTGATTTATCTTTGTCTCGGATGCTTTGAAAGTTGTTTCATCTTTTGCTGATTTATCATGCCCTGTTCTCATTTCATATGCTGTAAAGATTCTTTGCACAATTGGTTTCTTTGTAACTTATTCTTTTTGTTCTAGCATTGAATATTCATCTTCAATGTCATTATTATGGGCACCAGAAGCTTCTTTATCCTTTTTTTGAGAATATTCCTTATTAGAAGTTTCATCCTCCAAACTCCTAATATTAACTTCATCAATTTCAGGAGCAATATTTTCCCCATATTTCTTATTTGGTACTTGGGATTTTATTTTCCAAATCTTCTTATTTACTCTTGTTGTCATATTGTGTGAGGCATTTATTATTGATTGTTTTCTTGAGTTCCAATAATTATAGGCTTTGTGACCATATTCACCACAACTATAACATCTCATAGTGTAACAATGTGCAACAATATGTCCAACATGATTGCATTTCCAACATCTTATATTGTTGTTGAACCTACCAATTTGTTTTCTTCCATGATGCCTACAACCAAAGGCTTTATGACCATACTCATTACAAGAAAAACAATAACCATTAAAAACACTCTCATACCTTGTTTGATTCATCCATGAAGGTGTCACTCTTATGAACTTGCTTTGAGGTGTATGAATAGCTTATGGATGTCTTCCATGATCATATATTCTAAATTTTGTATTGTTTCTTTTATTTCTTAAACGTGAAGAACTTGAGTCATACCTGCTTTTACATGTTTCAAATGAAGGACCTCCATCAGATTTCTTAGGGGTACTGATATTTTATTTATTGTATCCAAGGCCATATTTGTTATTAGTTGATCTTTGACTATCCAACATCTCATACAAGGTCATGGAGATATTCAAAAACTTGTTTTGGGTGTCTGACTTCTCAACCTTCTTTCTAAGATTCACAACTTTTGCTTCCAGCTCATGACAAGATTCTTCCTTTTTGTCCAACTGATTCCTTACCACCTCTTCTCTCCTTTTAGCTTCTTCAAGTTGGATGCTAATATTGACATAGTTTTCCCTTAGTTCCTTTATATCTGCAATATTTTTTCTTGAGACATCATCTTCCTTCTTTTCTTCTTTTGCTTGACTGATTTCATTTTTTAGTCTACTGATTTTCTCTTCATTTTCTTTTGTTAGATCAAAAAAATTTGTTTTCAATCTTTTGATCTCATCTTCTTTGTTTTCTAATTGAATCTTTTGCTCAGATATGATTTCTTCATTATCTTTGGGATTTTCTTTTATTTCTAGGATATGCTTCTGATTTCCAAGCTCATCATCTTCCTTCTCTTTTTCTTTTACTTGACTAATTTCTTTCTTCAACTTCTCGATCTCCTATTATTTCTCTTCTAACTGATTGCCTTGTTCATATATTATCTTATCACTATCCTTGAGCATTTCCCTTATTTTCAAGACAATTTTTTACTCTTTTCAAGGTATTCTTGAGTGTAGTCATGAAGATAGCTATAGTTTGATTCATTATGGTGATAGAGGTATTCAGAGAGACTCCAATCAACCTTTTCTTGGGCCTTTGATAGTTTTTCTTCTTCTTCTTCCATGGGATAGATGCTAAAAGAACATTATGTTATTGTATCTAAGTCTTGTTCTTTTCTTGCAGAGGAGGATTCAATATCACTGCTATTGCAATCGAAATATTATGGAGAATCCTTACTTTTATTAATGGTTGAGTCTTCATCTTCATCCTTGATAGGGATGTATTCTATGTCTTTATTTTTGATTTGATACATCTTTTATAAATTTATCCATAAGTCCTTGGCAGATGTGCATAGTCCTATGCTTGTTTTGACTGTATCCTTGCTCTTATTTGGACTGTAATTTTGGATATATTCTTTGATGTAGTTAAGTCTCAGGGCTTGCTTACTACTGAATTCCAAACTTCAGATCCTTTTGACTTCAAATACTACTTCATATTTTCTCTCCATGAGGAGTAATTTGTTCCATCAAATAAAGGAGCTTCAATTGCGGAGAGAGCCATGTGTCCACCCATTTCTTCAGGATCTACCTTCCAGTATTTAAACTTCTTTTTGAAGCAACCTTCCCTCTAATACCAATTGAAGAACACATGGCCCACACTAAGAGGGGGGGGGTGAATTAGTGTGTGCACTATTTTAAACTTTTTCTTCTTTCAAGTTACATTTAAAACATAATTGAATAGATTAGTAAACAATCAAATCATAATCACATTGAACACAGAGACACCATATGTTTATATAAGTTTTTGTATAATTGATATGAACATTCTAAATTAAATATATGTGAAACATGATTTTCTTTTAGCACCAACTAAATGTTTCATAACCAACTGAAATTAGAAGCACCAACTCCTAAGAGAGAACCAACTCTCAGCTAAGACCCAGCTTGGCGCAAGACCCAGCTTGCTGCAAGTCCCAACTTGCTAATAGAACCCAATCTATCCAACTAGATTTTATTCAAATCCAGTAGAAGAGATCCATTATAGAATCAACTCAATCTTATGATCCGAGGTATATCATAAGACACCCATTTCATCTTCTCTGTAATTCACATCTTTCCTCTGATATCTTCTGGGAATCTTCTTTGGCTTTTGATCTTCTTTACCTGATTCCAGGCACACTTTATTCACTACATCTTTCTCTACTTCTCTGATTAATATATCTTCTGAATCAGACTCCAGAGACACTTCTTCTCACCACTTTTTCTCATTTATATAATCTTCAAACAGGTGTGAGATTTAAAACATCGTGTCCCTTTATTTGAACCATTGTACCTTTTCATTTAAAATGATAAAATAAATTTTAATTAATATCATTTTTCTTTTTTTATTCTTTATTCATATTTTCATGATATATTCTCTTTTAATCATGACTGTGTATCAGTTCATTCTTCAACCATCGCGCCTCTTTGATTAATCAATCTTAATTATTGTTTATTTATTTTACAGTGAAGGTTTTCCATAAATTGATCACAGTTATGGATCAATTTAATCCTTTAAAATTGATCCTGAATCTCTGTTATATTCTCAGAGACCAGATTCTGTGGAGGCATTTCCTTCAAACCATCACATATGACCGACGTTACATAACCACGGGCTTTACCAATTATAGCGGCATGTTATAGTTTCCTTTTCAAATTCTTATAGCATATGAACAACGACGGTGACTGAATGTTAAGATTGAACGAGTGCTTGAGAGATTTACCAAATCAACAGTCACGATACGATCTTCTAATGAGACGAATGGCTAACGGATTTTTGACATTTTTTTCCTTCGGGACTTTGTTAATTCCAACCTTTCAAAACTCCCGATTATGATATCGCCGATGTGATCAGACGGTTCATGTCTATTTAGTGGAGACAAATCAACGACCTACTTTAAACCTTAAACTGATCCTTTCTTTCCTTAGTCTGATGGCCAGGACTTGATCAGACGTTGAGCTGGATGGCTGATAGAATTTCGGTGCTTTGTACATCGGGTCTTCATGACATCCAACATGTCAAATCTCTTGATGTTGTAAATAAATTGACACGTGTCCCCTTTTCTATTTCAGCGTTTGGGACTTCAGGATATTAGAGTGTTTTCTTACCATGCAAAACTCCCGAAGTAGAAACTCCTGGAGTGATGTATCAGAGTGACATCTCTTAGGATGACGTGGTCTATCAACATCTCTTTCTTCCTTTATTTCGTAGGTTCGACCTTCGGGACTTCCAGACTATGGAGTGTTTGCTAGTGGTGGAATTTCCTGAAATGACGTAGCTTCGCTTATGTCACCTATTGACATGGTCACAAGCCAATTTCCTCTTTTGACACTTGTCATTTTTTGTTTATTGCATGTGTACATGTTGACATGGTCTTCCATGCATCCTTTCTAACATGTTTCGCTGACAAGGTTTGTCGATGTGTCGTCCTTCCTCCTTGACTTCGGGGCTTCGACTTTCGGTGTTTTGAAACAACTCTCGTCGTTGTTGTTGTGGTCAATCTCCGATCTCCGAAATTCAAGCTAACGGTGTTGACTCCTCTTCCAAGGCTCGTTCCACATGTGACCTCGAGTTATGACCAAAGTCTCATCTCCTGGGTTCTTCGTAGATTCGCGTTTCACGATTTCGAACAACTCATTGGTGCATCTCCAAACAACGAATCCCTGAATTCGTTGATCTAGCGTCATGTGTTCTCCTCTCAACCGATGACTGGGATTTCTTTGTTTGATCTAATGTTTGAGTTGATTCTTCATTAAGATCAAAGGTTATTGTAACTTTTCCCAAAAGTTAGGGGGCCTTATAGGTCATCCCGGGCTCCAGGCTGGTGAGCTTCTCGTGGAGTCCAAACACCTAGAGCCCCCACCATACCTTTTCACTACGCATCGATAACCAATGGAGAGAGCCATGCATATAAACCTATATGCATTTATTCGCGCTTCCAATGTGGGATAGATCCCATTTACTTGAGACAATCAGCATCGTTAATTTCTTGATCAAATGAATGTTGAAGCTTTTCGCCTTTTCTGCGCATTGTTCAACTGTTTCAGCCTTTTCTTGTGCAATGGTCAATTGCATTCTATAATTCACTCCTTCCGTTGATAGGAACATTGTTGATGCTATCATGATCAACAATAAACACAGATTTCCTCTCTGTGCAATTTGTTATTCCTTCTGAGCTTTGATTATTCGAGTATTCGCTTCTCATGTTCGCTCTTTCGATCTCTACACATTGTTTGACATCTTCTGTTGACTTATATACTGTTGACATCAATGACAATGTCATCTATAATTTAACAACAGATCATCACTTCGACTATTGACATCAATGACAATCTGTCCAACACTTTCAGGTCACCTACAAAATTCTCCTTCGTTGAAGTATATAGTTTCTTCCAACAACATGGATTTGGAAAGTGTATCAAATTCTGCAGACCACACAAGGATTTTTCTTTTGTTGGGGGATTCACACATACATTGGATTGCGAAATGGTTTGTAATATTTGGAAATGGTGCAAAATATTACTCCTTTTGCAAATATACTCAGAAGGAAATTATAAATTTGGATCGTTGTGAGTATGAGAAACTGTATGGGTGGTTGAATCGACATCCTAAAATTATAGAAGTTTCCGTTTCAAAGTTTGTTGAGCTACTTATGGGTGTGGTAACAGACTTGACAGAAACTCATATTCTTTGTCAAAGTTTGTTCATTGTCCTCTGGATGTAGTAACAGACTCCACATACAATCAACTTTATATCACTACTGCACAATTGTTTTCACTATTCCTATGCATATGATTGCATCTGGGTCAATGAGCTTGCCCCTCTTTGCACGAATATTCTCCTCCTACCCAAAGGTGGGTATATAACCAGGGAACGATGCTCTCAAAAATTTATAATGCCTACATCGAAATGTAAATGGGAAAAGTTAATGGGAAGGAATTATGGATTATGGACTTTGCAACACTTTCTGAGGATTACTTTATACTACCACCTTCTGTAAGAAGTTTCGCGTGTTCATGCAATGATTTGGTTTCTGGAAACAACCTTTTACTACCACCTTCATGTAATCATTTTATTTCATTATTTAGAAGAGACCTTAATGTACTAGTGTATTCCAGAGTTGTTTCCACCTAATATCAATCTTCATGTTGTTTCCCTTCCTTTGAATAAGGAAAATGCATTTCTTTTGTTGCAGTTGATCTGATATTTTAAAAAAAAAAATCTAGAACGATACAATTTATTGTTTTTTTAAAATATAGAACAATGTATTTTTTGAATACATGGATGTTCGAAACGTTTTAGGCATTGTTTGGGATTCACATCCCTCAAGGATGTTAATTAATCACACAATTAATATTGCTTGTGCCAATGCAATTGAGTCATCGTCCACTATGGCAATTGCATTAACACTGCAATGTCAGATAATAGATATCTGACATGTACCTAGTGTCAATGTCATTATCGCACATGAAACCCAACGTCCAAATATTTATGGACTCAAAGAAACATTGTAGTTGACGTGACAAAGAAACACTAAAGTCGATGTTCTTTGCAGGTCTAAAAATCCTGCAGTCTAAGTGCTTTGACAATGACAACCCTGCTTGTTCAGCAAAATGTTGCACTTTAGTAAATAACATTGTTCCCATTGCCAACGCCAATGTCAATGTATAAATTCGAAGCTATCTGGATCCTGGGGTCACCGCTAGTGTGGATGCTTGAAGGTGAAACTACCTGAGGCATGGGATCATGCATTCTTACACTTGACATTAGTATCAGTTGTGATCGAAAGTTGATTGTATGTCGAGTCTGTTGCTGCATCCAGATGTCACTCAACACTCTTTGACATATAAAATGGTTGTCTGTCAAGTCTATTACAAATTTGGCATAAAACGTTCTGTAATTTTAGAATGTTGATTCAAACGCGCATACAGTTTATCACGTTCATGGGTATCTAATTTTATAATTTCTTTCTGAGTGTATCCGGGCATGGAGTAATATTTGATGTCAATTCCGAACATTCCAGACCATTTTG
The DNA here is from genome assembly GCA_009831015.1 of Picea engelmannii. Lineage (NCBI taxonomy): Eukaryota > Viridiplantae > Streptophyta > Pinopsida > Pinales > Pinaceae > Picea > Picea engelmannii. The sequence continues at coordinate 202,659 of ML792116.1, read as the reverse complement.
TGGGATGCCATGTCTGCCACCCCTATGACGAAAGATATATTTTGATGTGATCTGCAACATTTGATACACTTTCCAGATCTATGTTGTTGGAAGAATCCATGTACTTCAACAGAGGAACATTTTGCAGCTGACTTGTACTTCCCTTCCAATTTACAGCAATAAAACAAAGAAGTTCAACATACAAATCTTCAGGAAGGCTTTTCAACCAAACAGATGATGGAACACAGGGATAATAGTAGTCACAACATACTTGAATTTTTTTTGTCTCATCTTTTGTTGGTTAATTGGATTTCTTTCCCCCAAAGATGACATCACATAAAACCACTCCCTCATCTTTGAATTGGGCCCGAATCACATCTCTAAGTTGTCTTAGATGTCAATGATCAGGAACATTACAAGGAAGGCACCTTAAACCCCAAGTTTTCAACGATAGAGGGAAATTAACACTTAGAAAAGTATGGAATGTTGAATAACCAACCAATACAGGCATGCCATATCTAGAAGATACAAGCTATTCAAAAAGTTGGGATAGATATAGCTGGCAGCACCATTGAAGTCCAATACCCAAAATTGATATTCGACTCATTTTTTTTTACGAATCAAGCATTTGATGGTCAAGTTGAAATCTATAAAAGACTATCCACATGCTTCATTATTGTACATATTTTTTTTTTTTTTTATCAGCGGTAGGCCCAATCATAGTCATGATGGAAATAATCTCAGTTGCATTTTGTAACCAAGTTTATTTGAATATACAATATTTAAGGTTTTTGTATGGTGTTTTCCAATCTCTGGTATTGTTTTTTAATTTATTTTGTACTTTTTTTGTGTGTCGTTAAACATGGACAAAAAGATTTTCTTTCTATTGCCCAACACTTTGATTTAAATAAAGGCTACTTTGTTCTCTCTTTACATTTTACATGGAAGAATAATTTGTCATAGGCCATACTTATGTGGTGCCTTCCCTATACTTAAAGAAATAAATGGGAGGACTCATCCTACTTTCATTCTTCGGGGTCCCGTAAATAAAATGAATTAATGACTCTATTACAACAAGGCAACTCAAGTGTTGATGACATGTTCTTGTTCAATATTTTGCATTTATTGCATCTTATTTTATTTTATAATATCCTTGCATATACAAAATGTTGC
>ML792116.1:183706-201390 GCA_009831015.1 Picea engelmannii | reverse complement strand
ATTTTTCTTTCTATTGCTTATGGGTTTCAATGAAATTTGTGAACAGAATAACATCCTGGAAATTGGAAGATGATTTACATTTGGACTAGATATAATATATTAATATGAATACTATTGGAATAAATATAAACACTTTCTCTTTAAATTTTCCTTGTTTTCTCCCCCTCTATTATACCTTTGTGGTTCTATATTTAGTTGCATCTCTATTATCATGGCCTCCTGGATTCGCGAATTGGGATATGATCATATTTATCTATATCTTCACACCATGAGCCCGACTGACCATGGTCCCTTTCAATACTTAGCCAATTATCTGACCATTGGGTCCCAAGTTTGCGGTATCCAACACTTATGTCCCCTGTTCTGTCATATACATCTTGCACCCAGAGAATTGTGTGATCTGCAATTTATGCTTTTACTAGTGAGAACTCACCAGGGATTCGAAAAGATTGGCATTAATAAACGAACGATAGATGTTGTTATCTGACATACTTATCCCTTTTTCCCTTTTCTTCTTCCTATCTATTATCGCTTTCTAGTTATATACTTAGTCTCCTTTCTATGATCATGGGTTCCAGGGTTGGCAGGCTGACATATCTTCATCTCCATGTATATCCTCACATGACGAATCCGACCGACCACTGTTCCTTTCCATACTTATCCAATTTTATGGCCACGGTTGTTGGGTTGGTACTTTCAAACTCTATTTCTTCTTGTTCCGTGATATACATCTTGCACTCAAAAATTTTGTGATCTACAATTCCACCACAAACTCCTTGAACTTGCAAGCTTCACTCTACCAGGGTTCACAAATGTTTCAAAGTATATTTCGCTGCCTTCCATCCCCACTAACTTCGCACCCTTCCCAATGTACATTAATTATGGTCTTACTAGTGACAACTGAACATACTGGTATGAAAAAATTGGCACCTGGACCTCCTCCATATACAAATTGACTGCCGGACTTCAACATTGCCCCCTCTTCCATTTTACACATTATGCCTTAAAATGTTCTGAGTGATACAAATTGACCATCGGGGCCTCGCATCTTCTGGGGAGACCTTGTCACCCTATTTTGGATCCTCGCATTGACGGGTTCACAAAATCTCCAATTCCTAGTCATTGTTTCATGTTTTGGCCATCCTCGTACTTCTTTCCAAATATGCAACAACAAATGTTTAATGCTAAGACCCCATCATGCAACAACCATAAATATCATCATTAATAAGCAAAAGCCTCGAGGACTAACCATCCCTACAAAACTTGTCCACAAACATGTAGAGAAGATCTTGCCAGGTAATGGGAAAGCTATTACAAATTTCAATATATTAGCGAAAACAAGTATGAGACAACATTTCCCTATTCCATACTTGGACACTTGATCGATTGCAGGTTCTCAGATTGACGACTTAAAAATTGTGTTTCGAATCTTTCTCGTCTTGCAAATAGTGCCCAGAGTTCCATGATATACAATTTGTCCACTGGAATGCCCCATCACGAGCTCGATCATCCATCGTTCCATTCAATACTTAGCCCCAAGTTGTATGTATCTCCATGAAATTGTACATTTACTGTGTATCGAGTCTGACCTACCGTTTCCCTATTCCATACTTAGAAACATTTTTGATTGTGAGTTCCTGTACTGGCGGGATCAAGATTGTGTTTCCAATGTTTTGCGACTAGCAAACAACACTCAAAATTCCACAATACACAATTTGTTCGCATGAATGCAATATCATCCCCTCTTCTGTGTTACACATTCTGTGGTCAACACTCCTGAGAGATACAATTTGACCCTTGGGCCCTCACCTCTATTGGTTGTATTGTGTATCCCTATTTCGAAGCATCACCAACCTCTTTCGATAATTAGCCATTCCTTAATTGATGATCCATGTCCCTGCCACCTTCCTAATTCTCTCTAGATATGCAATTGGCAAGATTTAATGCTAGCACTTCATCATGCATGAACCTTAAACATGTCATTAAAGAGCGAAAGGCTCGAGGAGATCTCCCACTCTTCTACCATATAAAAATTGACCGTTAGACTCCCATATCATCCCCTCTTCTGTGGTACACATTTTTTACTCAAGTTACAAGATATACAATTTGACCCTTGGGAAGTCACATCTCATGGGGAACCATTGTCACCCTAATTCTGAAGCTCGTCCGACCGCTTTCCATACTTTCCCATTTCATGGAATCTCTTTCATGGATCCTCGGGTTGGGGGGTTCACGAAATCTCCAATTATTAGTCATTGTTTGTTGTGCCTGAACAAGGTTTAATGCTAATATTTCATCATGCAACAATCATACAGACTGTCATTAAAAATAAAAAGCATCGATGAGACAATGAAATTTAAATGATCCTCAACTCCTAGAATTTAAATTAATTTATCTTCTCTTATTTTTATCATTTCTGCCCAGAGACATGCAGAAAAGATCTTGCCACACAATGGGATATATATTACAAGTTTCAATATATTAGAAAAGATGAATCTGCCCAGTCGTTTCTCTATTCCATACTTGAGCCACTTTTTTTATTGCAGGTTCTCGGATAGGCAGGCTCACATTTTCACTTCCATTGTTTTGTGTCCTGCAAACATTACCGAGACTTTCGCGATATACAAATTTCCCTTTGGACTGTCGCATCATGCCCTCTTCCGTGTTATGCATTTTTCACTCAAAAAGTTATGAGACATACAATTTGACCCTTGGGCCCTCACCTCCAATGGTTGTACCTTGTAACCCTATTTTGAAGGCCGCCCGATTGCTTTCGATAATTAGACGCTCCTTAATTTCTCTTTCCCATCCCCATGAACTTCGTACTTCTTTCTTAATATGAAATTAGCAACCTTTCATGCTAAAAACTCACCATGTAAGAACTGTCAACATTGTCATTAATGAATGAAACACTCGAGGAGATCTCCCATTAATATGCAATAAAACAAGATTTCATCTCAAACACGGTTCGTCGTGTTGTCTCGTTCAGGAAATATCCAATCCTTAATTGTTCATTGACCTATCCGCCATGTTCGCACTTCAATGTATGCAATTACTAGTCTTTAATGTTAACAACGCATCATGCAACAACCATCTAAATTGTCATTAATGAGTGAAAGTCTCGAGGAGATCTCTCATTCACACACATTGGACCAAGATTTGCGTAGGGTCATATTATCCCTTCCAACTCTTCATTTCAAACATCGTCTAGAGAAAAAAAACGTTCTTGTAAACTTATGGCAACAACTCGACAAAAGTTCTGTGGAGATACAGTGAATATCTTCGGATGTCAGGACCAGAACTTCTAGTGGTCCAGGGCATAATCTTACTATTCATCCCATTCCGCCCAGAGTGAAGTGATTTGGACCTATGTAATGGCTCATGTAGGTTGCATCCTTGAGGTTTTTGACTGTAAGGAGGTGGTCTCTTGGTGCTTCGAAAAATATATTTCAAGCCAAAGAATTATTCCACTACGCAACCATTCTCTTGTTTCTTTGTCACCTCGGGTCTTCTGCAAGATGTTAATATTGCTAGAGCCAACATTGACCTTCATAGGACAAGACTGCAAGCAATTCCTAGAAAAACATGATAACAGGTTGGACCTCTTACCTGGGTTCCTCGAAGACTCGACAACAGTTCCTGAAGATATCACAAAGTTGTAGGTCAATTCCTTTAGAAATCCATTTTGGGAAATTGCTTGGTTTTTTACAAGAATAATAGGAAAGGAATCCATGACAAGCATTTCCCGTAGAGTTATTTATATTTTGTACTTCAAAGTCAAGGAAAAATTCATTTTCAATTGGGGGAAGCTAATTTCCATTGAAATATGTTCCTAACTGTCACGATTCAAATAATCGAATAAATTTTATATGTCATCCTACTTGATTTTCGCAATAGTCCATTGTTGTTCATTTCCAAAACTGTCTCTGTCCAAGCAAATAAACTATGAATTCGACCCAGTAACATTCTAGTACCAGGCCTTGTGGAGGCACAAGGCCTCCCATTGTTTTTATGAGGTTTTTAATGACTTTATCTCAGTTTTCAAAGATTTATTGTTAGGAAAGGATTCTCCCCGGATGTTTGTCCAGGCAACCAAGTTTTTGGATAGGGGACACTTGAACAAAAGGAAAATTATAGTGTACTAATGATCTTTGTCTCTAAGGAAAATCCCGGTTTCCTTCCATGCCACATCACGAAAAATATGTTTGTTATATAAATAGCAAGGCAATACAACCACTGGTTTCATTTTTTCGATGACAAGAGAAAAAAACAGTTCATTCCTCTACCCTAGAAAGTCGAGGACTTTGTGTGCAGAAACGTCAACAAGATTGACGAATTCACAGAACATTTCAAGAACTTGAACCTAACATACATTGAAAGGATAAAAGGGTTCGACCCTAATGGGATTTTTTGAGAACATTTACTATCAGTTGGATTTAACAGCTCTTTTATCCATAGACGCATGAACGAAGACAGAGACAGTGACGAAAACACTCCTGCTTCTGATGATTGTGACGTAGAGACATTGCAAAGAGCGACTGAATTGTACATACAACAGGGAAAAGGATCTGGTGAGAAGAGTGTCCTGTCCCCGGCCAACACTCCCAAGAGCACAACATCACGGAGCATCGCTTCAATGGCCCAACCCAATAATAAAGAAACCCAGAAATCTTCAAATAGAGGAGGAGATAAGAACCCTCCTCACGGAAAAATTGATAGTTCTCACAAGCTTCCCCTGACGAAGAAGATAAAAAACATTTTAGGGCAGGTGAAAGAACCCGAAATTGAAAGTGAGCACATGCAAATTGAAAATTAAATTGAGCACATGCACAAAGTTGACCTGTCCATGGACGTGATGCACCATAGTTCCACAATGGAAATAATTGAGACTGACATTTTTTACGAAGATGAATCCTTCGTATTCCAGAGCGTTGTTTTTGACAGCCAATCTAAAAATTTAATCATTGAAAAGAGAGATGTAACAAATAAGAAAGACAAAACTCATACATAGATTAACTTTAAGAAAATGTGGTTGTCCCAAATCTACTGATTTCACCGCACAACTGTTGATGCTCTTGATGATTCCATTGGAGGAATTGAAGTGGAGAGTTTCAGATTGAACGACCAATTCAAGGAATTGGAGGAGGTTTTCATTGGTACCCCAATGTTTGACAGTCCTTTAGCAAAAACCGTGCCTGCTACCCATGCATCCAAGTTAAAAGGATCCTCCAAACTCCTTGCATCGTGTAGAGCCCTTGTAGAGAATTACATCATGAAAAGAATGCAGTTAATTACTAAAGCCTGGGAAACATCACAAAATATAGCTTCCTTTTGAAAGAGGGAAAATGATTTGCACGGACATTTGTAGAAGAATTTCAAAAATGAAGAATGTTTCTATGAATAGATTGTGACCCATTTTTCCAACCATGGCATCAACAACTCGGATCTGAAAAGAAGACAAGAGGATATTACCTCCCCAAAGCAGATCAAACAATTAAAATCATGTTGGCAAAATAAAGTTAAGAACCTGCAACTCATTGTCGAATCATGTGAATAAGCCATATCAGAAAAAGAAGAATTATTCAAAAACTTGACCTAAATAGACTTAGTTGGAAGTACCAAGGAGGTTCAAGACCCAAACTTAATCCTCAAATCCTTGTCCTTGACCAAACAAGACTTCAATGAACAACTTGATATTTTAAAGGGTTTGTCTTTAGAAAAGTTTTATGGCATCCTTGAATATGATGAAGATGAGGTCGAGAGCTGGCTAGTGGACTACTCGGCACACAATGAATAAATTTAACAAGCTCTGCATAGTATTTATGTGGGTCTAAGCAAACTAGAAAATGGGCTTTTCGACATAGAAATCTACGATGAAATCAACGTGGCCCCAATGAGAAGCTACATTGAAGAATGGTTCCAATAGAGAATGGACAAGCTCATCGACGAAGGGAAACAACCGGTTGGAACGATTCCAATGGTCGTCGACGACAACAACAAAAACGCATCGGATTCATAGTAAGTCTATACTGATCACATCTTATTTTCTTTATCAATCCAGTTATTCTACCTCTTTAAATAGAAATCTCTAACCAAAGACTCATAACTTCCTCTCTACCGTCACACACTTCTTTTGACAGTCCTATTACTTGTACTTATTTATTTTAAGGTCCGCGAGAGCCCCAATCCCAGTCTATATGACAAACACATTTAAATTTCTAGAAATATGGAATAGATTCCAGAAATATGTAACAAACATTATTAATTTTTTGATAAATTTCAAAGAAAACTAATTCGGGAATGCTAAAATACTATGTTGGATTTCAGGAAATTGTGTTTATTATATTTGAATACTTATTTCTTTTATGGTCCGCGGGAGCTCCAATCTCAGTTTATATGACAAACACATTTAAATTTCCATAAATATGGAACAAATTCAAGAAATATGTAACAACCATTATTAATTTTTGATAAATTTCAAAGAAAACTAATTCGGGAATGCTAAAATACTATGTTGGATGTCAGGAAATTGTGTTTATTATATTTGAATGTTTAATGTGTCCTTTTTTCCAGGAACCTTTGTTGCAACACATTATTAATTTTTGATAAATTTCAAAGAAAACTAATTTGGAAATGCTAAATTTTNAATGTGTCCTTTTTTCCAGGAACCTTTGTTGCAACACATTATTAATTTTTGATAAATTTCAAAGAAAACTAATTTGGAAATGCTAAATTTTTTTTCCTTCAACTATGTTGGATGTCAGGAAATAGTGTTAATGTGTATGCTTCATGGTCCTTTTTTCTAAGTCCAATGTTTGAACTATACACACCCCAGGAAAAAACTGCCTCATTTGCATATTAACCTTGGGGGTCATCTACAATCCAAATGTCTTGTGGCTGACCTATGACACGTTGCCACAAGTCATCCTCTACATGGATACCACCTCTACTTCAAGATGCTTCTCACATGTCTCTATTTGGTCTCACCGTAGCAGTGCATTTATTCCCATTCCAACCTGGCAGGGACTATGCTACCATGCAACACTTGTTTCTTTTAATATCTAAGGGTACCCTTTTCCCTCTTATGGTCATGCTTCATATGAAAGTAGTTGTTGTTAAACATTAATATTTACAATTGGAATATTGGCTAGCTTTTACTTCAATGTCATGAATACAAATTGAAGTGTGTGATGTCTTACACATTCGTTGAACATATTATATTTACAAGTATATTGTGATGTGAATTTTGTGTTTTAAGGAAAATGACATTTATTATAGTGAACATTTTATCATTGTATGATTTTTAAACTAGCAATTTTTCCAAAAAGTACAAATATCTACGAATAGAAGAGATAAAATATAAAAATAAAAAATTAGAAAAAACAAGATTTAACATTTAACATTGTTCAATTTTCCAATTCACGCATTGTTGAGAAAAACATTTGGTGTTTAAGACAAGACACAATATCAAAGAAAGTGTGATAACCATTTTTTTAAGACGATATTATTTCTATGAAAGAAAACAATTGTCTTACATTGACAAATGAAATGTAAATGAGCCATGTATGTTACAATACATATACAAAATATTATGATGAATAATATCATTTACAAATGAAAATAACTGTTCAAATATTTAATAAAAATGTAGACAAATGACATTAAAGGATGTGATTAATTTCATTAAAAAAAAACAATTTAACTCATTTATGGTCAACAATATAAATATGTATTTTTTACATGTATGGATGTCTTTCTTCCTTAACTTTTTGCCACCATTTACTTAATGTTTGTCGTTCTTTCCATTAGTATCTAGGGGTACCTTTTTCCTCCTTATGGTGATGCTTCATATGAAAGCATTTGTTGTTAAACATTAATATTTACAATTGGAATATTGGGTGACTTTTGCTTCATGTCATGAATACAAAGTGAAGTCTGTGATGTCTTACATATTCGCTGGACATATTATATTTACAAGTATATTGTGATATGAATTTTGTGTTTTAAGGAAAACAACATTTATTATATTATAGTTAACATTTTATCATTGTATGATTTTTAAACTAACAATTTTTCCAGAAGGTTCAAATTATATGATTTTATTATTGTATGATTTTTAAACTAACAATTTTATTATTTTATGATTTTTAAACTAACATTTTATCATTGTATGATTTTTAAACTAACGATTTTTCTAGAAGGTTCAAATTATATCTACGAATAGAAGAGCTAAAATATAAAAATGGACATATTATATTTACATGTGATGTGAATTTTGTGTTTTAAGGAAAATAACATTTATTAGAGTCAACATTTTATCATTATATGATTTTTAAACTAACAATTTTTCAAGAAAGTGCAAATTATATCTACGAATAGAAGAGCTAAAATACAAAAATAGAGAAAACAAGATTTAACATTGTTGAATTTTACAATTCACACATTGATGAGAAAAACCCCTTTTATTTAAGACAAGACACAATATCAAAGAAAGTGTGATAACCATTTTTTTAGACGATATTATTTCTATGGAAAAACCAATATGAATTTTGATATGAATTTTGTGTTTTAAGGAAAACAATGTATATTGTGATATGAATTTTGTGTTTTAAGGAAAACAACATTTATCATTTATTATAGTTAACATTTTATCATTGTATGATTTTTAAACTAACAATTTTATCATTTTATGATTTTTAAACTAAGATTTTATCATTGTATGGTTTTTAAACTAACGATTTTTCTAGAAGGTTCAAATTATATCTACGAATAGAAGAGCTAAAATATAAAAATGGACATATTATATTTACAAGTATATTGTGATGTGAATTTTGTGTTTTAAGGAAAATAACATTTATTAGAGTCAACATTTTATCATTATATGATTTTTAAACTAACAATTTTTCAAGAAAGTGCAAATTATATAATAGAAGAGCTAAAATATAAAAATGGACATATTATATTTACAAGTATATTATGATGTGAATTTTGTGTTTTAAGGAAAATAACATTTATTAGAGTCAACATTTTATCATTATATGATTTTTAAACTAACAATTTTTCAAGAAAGTGCAAATTATATAAAAAATAGAGAAAACAAGATTTAACATTGTTGAATTTTACAATTCACACATTGATGAGAAAAAACCCTTTTATTTAAGACAAAACACAATATCAAAGAAAGTGTGATAACCATTTTTTAGACGATATTATTTCTATGGAAAAAACAATTGTCTTACATTGACAAATGAAATGGAAATGAGCCAGGTATGTTATAATACATATACAAAATATTATCAATGAATGATGTGACACTAAGATATGTTTTCTTAATGAATTTGTATCCTTGAATGAATTATATTTCCAACCTCCCTCTCCCAAAATTATAATGGATGGATTTTTTCATTCGCAGGCCTTAATACGTGACAACTGAATATATTCACAAAAAATTTACCTAATCGAACATTGTCCGGATAAGTTGAGTATCAACACAAGAAAGGGTTACACATAATGTTATTTTTTTCTATGATTTATTTTTATAAATCAACTTCTAGTGTGTTAATTTTTCTAATGGTTATTTTGTATACATTACGGTCTCTATCAACATCTCTTTACACCTTGTAAGGAAATTGATAGAAATGATGTCATGTTGTGCCATGTCAAGATAGTAAATTATCTCTTCATATTTGGGGAAACTCAACTCTATTCCATTGCATACACTCGATGATCTTCCCTCGACTAAAGTGAAGTTGTAATGTGCTTACAATTGTCCATCTTTAAATATGTATTTATCTATTTTTCCATAATATTTTTCCACTATTATGGAGGTATTTGATATATGTTTGTCTTGTGGATCATTTCGTGTTCATCATAGCCTTATCACTTCTCAAGGAAAATTGATGGTGATATTTTCTCTTTTTTCTTGTCCAAGGGTGTAACATCCTGCTCTGGCACACTGAGCGAACTTATTCTTTGAGGACACTTGCTCGTAAGTGATCCGGATTATTATGCTATTAAAAATTTTGATTTTGATTATGAGGCGTTATGGGTTGATGACATGTTGTTTTACTGCATTGACATAGACAGGTGATATTGACTCGGTTTTACGGAGTGTGCAGAATTTTGGACCTCGAGGATGCAGAGGCATCGATGGAACCCCTTAGACTCTGGATCGAGTCAGGAGTGTGCCATTGGGGTTTGATTGTATTATTGTGATATTAGTGCATCTGAATAGATGAGATTATATGGATATATTTTGACACGATTTGTTGATGATGCAGGTTGACGATAGCTTGCCGACCAGACTCACATGTGGAGTAAAGGGGTCACGCACGACTACCAGAGATGTTGAGGGAGAGGTGTGGACAACAACCCTGCCACAACCTACTAGCACTCCCTTCGTGGCTCGAACTGTAGGTTAACGCTTACCTAGTTCGAGAGGACCCACGATGCCGTGAGGGCAGACTGCGATAGTCGTTCACGATGATTCTAAGGGGCGCGTAATAAGGCGGGGGCCTTATTCCTTAGAGGCCCTTAGTCTCCCACAAGTTCACCTGGCGGAGTATTGACTCCAGAGATTATTTATGTCTACCAAGTTAGTCAAGAGGCGAGTGGCACCCTTGGAGCACGTGGTGCATCCTGAAGGGAATGTCGCACAAGAAAAATGGAGAGTGGTGAGTGGCACCCTTGGAGCACGTGGTGCGTCCTGAAGGGCACGTCGTGCAAGTGAAACAGATTAAGGCGAGTGGCACCCTTGGAGCACCTAGTGCATCCTGAAGGGCACATCACGTTGTTGATGATAGAGGAATGAACCTAGATGGCCTTAGGACGAATAGCATGTTAAGAATTTTTAAAACAAATTCCCTAATTAAATGTCGCCCAGTACGAAAATTAAAGGTCTAGGTCTAAGTCATGCTAGTGGTAAAATTTTATCATTTTTATTAAAAAAATAAATTAATATATATATAATAAAATTAAAAACAAAATAAATAAAGAGTATGATCTTCGTTAAATCTTGTAACACGAAGGGAGTAAAAAAATTAATTTATTCAAAGAAAAAAAAATCAGTTGGAATAAAATTAAAAAAAAAAAGGAGAATTAATTGTTTTATTATTTTTGATAATTTTAAATATACTAATTAAATGAGAAAAGGGAAAAAGGGTTAATTTCCACACCTTCCTTTTTGAGTTCTAACTAAAAAGAAAAAAGAGGGAAAATCTAAAATATTAGGAAACTAGGAAAAGAGGTAAACATAAAAAGGGAAAAAGGGAACATAAGGGAAAAAACGGAAAGTCAAACTTAGTAAAGTATCTACCATTTAAGAGCTTTCTAATTTAAACTGAACTAGCGATTTAATAATGGGGAAAGCCATTAAAACTTGTAAAAGAATTTGGGGACACCCAGGAGTGATTCTAGGAGTAACTCTAGGTGGGTGAGGGAAATAAAGATAATCAACTAATTAAAGAAATTAATTTATGGAGAAATGAACGGGATGGGTGACACTTGTACGGGGAGGAATTTTTAGGAATTAAAATTTAAAAACGTAATTAAACGAGATTTTAGGAAAGTAAGGAACCACAAAACTCTATATAATGAAGGGAGGAGATGGAGGTTGGATCTTTTTTTGTTTGTGTAACGTTACGCTGCAGAAATATCTACTTGATTGACTTAACTTGTGGGAATTGGGATACCCAGCTCGATGAGGAGTGGTAGCTCAGCCTTTCGAGGCGAGCTAGGAGCTAGTTGAAATCTCTGGATAGTGAGTGTGTGGCCCCTTTGTGGCTTAGGGGGATAAGGGGGAAGAAGAGTAACCCTAACATTGGTTGGGAGGTACCGGTGAAGTCTCGTTGGTCGGCATGTGGGAGTTGCAAGGAGAACGTGGGACGTCCACTCAAAATAGGCAACGGTATGCTTTCTTCGTTTTGTATGGTAAAGTGTTTTAGAACTTATGCTTGAATCTGCATTTTTACTTGGGTAAGTGAACTGATTGTCTAGATGGTTTTCTGAAATTTTCTTAGCCTAGCCCGATGATAGATTGACTCCCATGGCTTCATTTCCCCACACGTCTTGACCACCTTGTTGTTTTGATTATAACCTTCGTGGTTGTTTAGCCTTCGTCCTTAGCTCACCAGTCCTCGCCTGAGCAGTCGGCCAGGAGCCTGATCTACGGTCATCACCTTAGCGTTAAAAGACCTATGGATCTCAACGCCCTTATTTTCTGTGTGAGGATGATGAGCGATGGATGAACCTATTAGCTGACTACCCTTGATGTTTGTCCCTGGCTGATTGTTGATTCCGCCATCTGGCAACGACCTTTGCATGTGGATTATCTGGTGGTTTGGTCGGTTTTCTCTATGCCTTAACTGATAGAACCCCTGCAATCATTACATGACCCTTCCCATTGGATCCTTTCGGTTCTCTTACTGTTGTCTACTTTTTTTATTGGTATTCTGGCAATGGAAAACGAGTTGATTCATGTCTGCATTTTTGTATTTGTATTATGGCAATGGAAAAAAGAGTTGATTCATGTCTGCATTTTTGTATTGGTATTCTAGCAATGGAAAATGAGTTGATTCATGTCTACATTTTTGTATTTGCATTCTGGCAATGGAAAAACGAGTTGATTCATGTCTGCATTTTTGTATTGATATTCTAGCAATGGAAAACGACTTGATTCATGTCTGCATTTTTGGATTGGTATTCTGGCAATGGAAAAACAATTAAATTCTCTGTCTGCATTTTACATTTGGTACCCTGGTAAGAAAGAAAAAAAATATTTTGTTTTCCTGTATGTGTTAGCATTGGCATCCTGGCAGTGAACAGGGGAAACCTCGGTTTATTCATCCCTCTCAAGTTTGCATTTCGTTTTCACTTTTGGGGCGATTTTCCCCTTGAAGAAGACTGCGTCTTGCACTTAATATTTTATGTTTGATTACCTTTGTTGCCTAGCAATTTCGCCCCTCTCAAGTTTGCATTTCGTTTTTACTTTTGGGGCGATTTTCCCCTTGAAGAAGACCATGTTTTACAAAAGAACATTTACTGCCAATTGATGCCTTGTTGCCTGGTGATTTGCAAATTAAATGTGACTGTGTTTACTGCCTTAAAGACTTCAATTTTCCATTAAAAGGGTAGCCTGCATCTTGCCGATATGTAGCACAACGATTTGCCATTTAAAAATGTGATTGAATTGTTGTAATTACCCACGATTTTGCCTTTAGAATGTTGTCGAAGCTTGCTGTAATTACCTATAATTTTGCCTTTAGAATGTTGTCGGAGCTTGCTATAATTACCCACGATTTTTCCTTTAGAATGTTGTCGGAGCTTGCTGTAATTACCCATGATTTGTTCCTTTAGAATGTTGACTGAGCTTGTTGGAATGACCATGAATTTACCAGAACAATTTCTACAATTAATTGCCTTGTTAATTGCAATGTTAAATGCTATATTAATTGCCTTACTAATTGCTAGAACAATTGCTACATCACTGTGAATGGTCAGCAGATTCCTACTTATTGATTAAATGCCGCAACGAGTTAAATGGTTAACAGTTATGTAAATTGTCTTGTTATTGTGCTATTAATCATTATGTTAACCATCATATAAATTGCCTTGCTACTGTTATATTAATTGTTATGTTAACTAACATGATAATCGCCTTGTTAGTGCTATATTACTTGTTATGAAAATAGTCATGCAAACTACCCTGTTATTGCTAAATTAATTATTATGTTAATCATTATGTTAAATGCCTTGTTAACTGTTGTAATAAATTGTTATGTAACATATATGTAATTAACTTGTTGATTTGCTACAACAATGTTATTAGCTAGCAGTTTCCTCCTCAATGATAATAAACAACTAGTGTGGTTAGTTCAGTCATTATAGCTAGACTAATGGTGAGGTTTAATGTTCATAAGTGCTAATGGTAGCACTCCACTTTAAGAATGTTAATGTTATTATTCAAGTTTATGGCTAGTTGGATGGGGATTCGGATTAATATAGAACTGTCCAATTAGGTTGTAATAAATATTAAAATCAGTATGGCGAGTAAAGACTAGATTGCAAATTTTAGACTTGCTAAATTAAATATGTAATTGATGTTAGTTGGATTTATAGATATCACCTAATTGGTAACTCAGACTCGCTAAATTGAGTTGTAATTCATGTTAAGTTTGGTTAGTAACTCGTTGACTAATGGAATTTAGACTGGTTAATTGATCTGTAATTAACACCAATTTAAATCATAGATATTGACCATTTAGCCTTGATTAATGGTTGGGTTATTGACAAAGTCGTTTTTAGCTTGTGCTTCCCATTGGGGGTGTTGTTGTTTATTATTAATTAACATTTGTACTTGGTTTTGTAAACGTTTAATGTTATTGGTTTTCTCACTGTAAGGGTTCTAGTTGCTTGTGTAATTAATTTTGGGTGTGTTGGGTTGTTAGGATGATTGTCCTTAGCTTAGTAGGCTTGGTCTGCTTGTGTCGGGTGGGATGTAGACACCTCCTTGTTCCTTAGAACAGTCTCCATTCTTGAGACCTTAAATTGTCAAAATCGATGGGAACCTGGGCTTGGGCGTTGCTTATGTGTCCTGGAGGTCCTAACCATTGCAGGGTAGGACGAGCGGGTAGTCATTCTTATTCTTTGTTGGTTGAATGTTGTATATTGCTTCCAGGTGCTTGATGTGATTTTATGTTAGGTCGTTATGTTGTTGTTGCATGAGTTTCATGCGTTGTGTCCGTCGTCGTGTTGCAATGTTGAGTATAATGTCATTATTACCTTCCTACACACACAAAAAATAAAAAAATTAAGGGTGCTTTTACTGGTTTTACATCATAGGAGTCGTACCGGATGGGGATGTCACAAAGGGGAAGAAATGAAGATAAGAAATAGATCATTTAATAGACAAACTAAATCAACTATTGGATCTCTCAGAATGATTGATTACATTTTTTTTCATTCCACAAAGTCGTGACCATATCCATACACTTGCATTCCCATTCCCATTCCCATTATCATTATCACTTGGATTATAGTGAGGTAGAGAGACTAGGCATAGTGCTACAGCAATGACAATTCTCCTTTGATTCCAAGCTTTGATACCTATTGGGAAGTTTTAATTTCTCTCATGACTTTGTACTCAACGTACAAGAGGGTATGGCATTGTAGAGGCTTTATTTTATGGATAGTGTTCCCATCTTATGAGAGGAAAGGGTAATTCTCCCACCAGTAAAGGAGATTATGATATGCAAACAACTAAGTCAATGCCCTAATATACCGATGTTGTTGCAACCCTTGCTAATTTTGGTTGTCCTGTATTGTAGTAAACTACTATTCATCAATTCGAGTATTTCTCTAGTGCTTCTTTTCTACAATTCTACTTCTCCTACAATAATTGATCTATATTATCTACCAATAATTTTCCTAGTAGGAGCACCCATGCCTAGTTCAAAATCATATTGGTTCAATTGTTTATGATGTGGTTGATTGTAATTGTGATATTTTAGATGGAGAGGAGGCCCACATTGAGGTTTTGACTTCGGGTAGCTAGTCAGAGAGATGTAAGCTACATCTATAACATCTTCAATGAACTACACAGGAGGGTAGGCCACCTGAGGTTTTATCCTAATTGTCATTCAACTTTGGTTATCTAAGGTTGTTAGAAAAAATATTGATAAAATTGGATAGTATTGGATGAGGCAAGTTCACCATTGCATAGCAATGGCCTCATAGAGTGGCCACATTAGAAGAAAGACATACTTGGTTAGAGATTGGATTGTTATTTCCATTTTATTTTTTACATTGAAGGTTTGATCTGTGTTCTCTTTTGGCTTTTTAATGGCCAAAAGATACTCCAAATTTCTAGTTGTATTGTAGATCAACGTGTATTTCAAGCATTCCATGACAACAATAGATGCTTTAAATTTTATGTTTTTCAATGTAGATAATTGTTCATTGATCCTATGTGTTTACAATACGAGTTGTCAATTATGAGATGCATATGGAGCTATGTGTGACTCAGTTGAGATAATCTTCCTACTTGAGGGGTTCCTACTTAAGATGGAAGTTCTACTCAGGTCTATCAACATTAGTGCAAATGGAGACCATTTTGTACATTCAAATCTTTGACTCAATGTTGGATCAAGATCCACAATTCCGTGTAGTGGATGATGAATGAGTGGAACAGAATGATGGATCACAAAGATTAACTAAGTGATGGATGGTGGGGATGATGAAAAATGTTTGTTTTTAACTAATTTGTTAGATGAATCTATAGAATTCCTTTCTCATAATATAAACACCTATCGACATAATTGATTAAAAAACAAAAGGGAATCTTGTTTAATTTTTTAATATTTATATAATTATGGCAAAGTCATCTTTAAGAAAGTGACATGTCTACAAATTGTTCATTTCTCAAACTTGTCATCCCACACCACTAGTTTTTTGAAAGTGTATGTACACCTATGATATAACCTTTACCACATGTCCTTTGGATTTTTTCATCTCTATATTCAATGTGTTCCATTCCCAAGAAAGTGGCTAATAAAGTGTAATACCCCATGTTTTATCCCTAGCATGTATTAGATCATATTATGCATAAAATGTAAATGCATGGGTATATTAATTTGATTCAAGCCATTAGAAATTAAATGAATGACCCCATATGTAAATGTGCTAGTATAGATTCATAGTGAAGAGGTCAAGTTGAAGGCTTGACTATTGAATGCATAGACATGTATGACAAAAATATATAACTTCTATGGATTGTGTGGTAGGCTTGCCATGATGAACTCAAGTTATGTAAATATTAATGTTGGGTAATAATATATAATGGTTCATGATCATTGCATAGAGCACAAAATGGGCTATGATTCCACTAGAGGGGGAGAAGAAAGGGGGCCTATGGGAATGCAAATCCTCTATTCTCAAGTGTTAGCATTAGATATCATCAATTTTCCCCCATGCGCCTTAAATAAATCCATCCACCTCCATTGAATTATAAAACCAATCATTGAATGGATGTAAGAGGTTGGTGGTAAAGTCTTCTCATGTAGTTATGGAAACATGACCTGAGTAGAATCATCAAAGCAAAGTGTAAGAGTACTTCATTCTTCTACCAGAAGGAATTCTAGTGATCATTTCCATCAACTCTCTCATTTCCATTCACTCCATTCATTCTATCACTCTCATGTGCATGCTCTAGAATTATGATGACATGTTCTCCATTGCTAACCAATAATCAATCTAGACATTGACCAAACAAATGAGTATTTTTAAGAGGAAGTAGTAGACATTGGATGAGAAATAGATGGTCGTAGGAGAGCATAGAGGCTAGGAAAATTAGGAGTCCAATAGCAATTGTGCATTCCCTGCTCTTTAAATGCTTGAGAGCCAGGTATTATTCTTCAGGTAATATTGAGAAAGCATACAATATATTGGGCTCTTTCTAATACATTGAAGAGCACTGGAAGGAAGAATATCCAAGGCTCTATCGAGTAGAGAAAGGGAAGATGTATGTTATGTTTTTTGGGGTAGTGAAAAAGAGTGCTATGGTTGTTTCATGGTTGAATGAAATGCCCAGAGTGCTCTATAATGAGTAGATTGGCCGAGTAAGAGAGAAAATGGGTTGGGTTGAGAGAGATAGAATATTGTAGCTTGGTTCCTTCACCTTGATGGCCTCA
>ML792116.1:168590-183027 GCA_009831015.1 Picea engelmannii | reverse complement strand
GTGTTAAATAAGGGAGGATGGAGTGCATATTGGGAAATGAATCCCTAGAAATGCAATTGAAAATCAATTACTATACTCGTTGTCCAAAATTGAAGTTTGGGTTAAAAAATATTCCTCATTAGATCAATGTTGAAGAGATATGGTTAATCCTCCTCCCCACTCTCATTCACTTCTTCTTTGTACCCATCACAAAACATTGTTTCTACTACCAATATTAGCACAAGCACTTTGGTTTCCATTGCTACCACTACTTGCATTTGACACCTTTATAAGAAAAAGATGATGATGATTATTCATTGTCTTTTCTCTTCTATTATTCACTCTCTAAATGCATTTTTTCTTCCTCTAATATATCTACTTTCTCATCTAGTTCATTCTTTTTAACCATTGTTACTCTGCTTCAAAAATAAATCATCCAACAAAAAATCAAAATAAAATGTATAACATTTTGATTTGGGTACTTCCCTGCAAGAAATTCTGGGTAACTCAAAAAAGAGTTTTTTGTCTTATGATTCTTCACATTTCTTTTGTTTCCACGGCATCTTGGCAGTGAAATTGGATGTAATACGATGTTATTTCTGGTAAATTTTATGGATTTGGGGATGTATGTGGTAGTTGACATGGAATTGGTGGGTCCATATTTGTGTCAGTGATAGGATGTCCCTTTGGTCACATTGAGGCCCAATCCTATGAAATGCATGTCAAAAATCTCTTTTCTTCATGTCTCTCACTGTAGATGGGAAATGGAGGGTGCTCGATCATCTAATCCTTTATAATATCAAGTGAATACACAACCTGTAAAATGGAATGATGCATTCTCCAAACATGGCTTGATTCTACTTATTAACAACACTTTGGTATTTTTAACTTCTCCAATGGAACCCACGATTTCTCTCCTATATGTTTGTCTTCAAACAATATTCCCATTGATCTAAGTACTAAGGGATATCAATGAACTTGCATTTTTTAATGCGGAAAAGCTATTGAAAGAAGAAGGGCAAACGCTTGTGAAACCTTATACACATGTATAATATGTGACCAACCTCAATAAGAAAGAACCTCTTATGGAAGTATGATTGAGTTTTTTGTATAATCATATAATTCATGAGTGTATTACAACATACCCTTGTCAATTTTCAAACAATTTTCCTTACAATGTAAAACTTACTATTGATGGTCATTTATAGATGAAGCATGTAATTCTTGGCAATCAATATGTTCCCAACAACAAAGTAATTAATTATGTATAGGTTGAAATATACACCCTTATATATATTGTCCTTATAGCATCGTGCAATTAGAGAATTGTCCTGTGAAATTGTTGTTGTATTGCACAAAACATCGATGTCATTCTTCTAGTGAGTTCCAACTAATCATTGACAAGAGTCTAGTATGTAGAACCTTATGTGGGGAATCATAAGGTCACTATGAAGGAAACGTTAGAACTTAATGTGAAGAAGCATAATGTAATTGTGAAGTTGTTGGGGGGGAAGATGAAAGAAAAATAAAGAGGGCAGATGAAGATTCAGGGGCAAATGTGAAGGGAAGATTTAAACTCCAAAATTATAACCTATCCCTTCGTCCTTTCTCTCACTCACAAGATACTATATTATGTTTTGTGTTATAAACAATATTGATTAAAAATATGGATCATTATTAAAGAGTATAATATTTTTTTTTTTATCAAAATGAGTATTAGATACAACGGATCAGAACATGTTAGCCATGGTAGGATTTATCCTGCATTTTCATTGAAATTTATTTTGTAATTCAATCCAATTTAATACATTTTTCATGGTATTATTTATTGTATGACATTGATATCAATGTTGAGAACGAGGCACATAAATTATGGAAAATATAAATGATTGATGATGATGAGAGTGATTTAGAGGAATCAAAGGGTATTGGCAACTTTTTAACCTATATGTTTTTTATTACATCTTTAACAATTATCAATTTTTTATTTTTTTATTGAACTCGTGTTATTTTATTATATTTTTGTAGAGTGAGGATGAGAAGGGATTAGAAGATGATGAGGGAATGGACAACAATTCAATCCACATCATTCAATCAACTTCTAATGTCAAATCCATTTCATTTCCTTATATGCATAGAAATTTTTCATGCTATGTTGTATACAAAATTGACATTTTCCTAAGGTGACATTGTACCACTTAATTATAGGTACTTCAATCAATTTCATTCAATAAAATTGTAATGTCAAATTCATTTCATTTCCTTATATTTGTATATATATTTCATGCTATGTTGTATAGATGATTTTGTATTTATATATACATGATTTTTTCTCTTATGATCATTACACTGTAAAATAGACTTCTGATGATGATGATGATATGTAATGTCCTCTAATACCAAATTTGGTCTATCAGACCTTAAGAAAGGTAAATAGTTACTTGGTTTGATTTATAGTTGTATTTATGTGCTCGGAAAGCTTTAAGAGAAGCGTTCCTAAATAACCATAGTTTTGATGAGTTGAAAGGTTAGGAAGGTCAATGTTTTAACAAATATTTTGAAATTGTGATTTAATATGCAAGACTTTCTAAGAGAAAGTGTTTTTTTATCTTCAACCATATTAGTTTCACAAAGAAAAAAAATTCTTACGACCCACGAAATTTTAGGAATTGTCTATCACCCTGTTTCACTATGGAGCTCATGAGAGTTTTCTCTTATCTTAGGTTGATCACCACCTTATAGTATTTTTATTTTCTTTTATTTTATAATTCTTTATCACACCCCAATTTCTCCTTAAATTTATATGTAATAATATTTTTAGTATTATTGTTATTCTGCAGAGTAGCCTCATCATTTATTCCCAAATTATTTAAAAAATAATTAACATATTTATGCCACCCTCATTTGAGCCACACATGGTTTTGACTATAGTTTGAAGCAATCTCAGGAATCCTCTTGTCTTCCATGTTGTTTATCTTCTTCTTGTAAATTAGGTACCTAGTCATAGTCATATTCTCGATGGGGGAAATACTTGCTTCTATGAGGAGGACATGATAGGGTATATTTCCTTTAATTTATAGATTATAAGTTACAAAATTATTTTTGATTTGATTTATCTTTCTCTATGATTCTCTAGAGATGTTGCAACCCAAAATTAATAACCATATAAGATAACAAGAGTTATGAAAGTCTCAAACAGAAGTTTCTTCTTATCACACCAATAAAGGTTCAATGACTTACAATTATTGTCCAATCCATAATAAGCTTTCCACCCTTCATTTATACTTTTCTCAATGATATAGTTCCAATTAATCTTGAATGAAGATCGATTGTGGTATCATAGTAGTATGTTCCTTGTTATTTTCCGGTGCATGTCCCTAATGAGGTCAGGGTATAGAGAGTTGGGTCTCGAGCTAGTTTCACTTGGAGATGAAAGAGTAGGGGATATATTCAAAATGTTCCTTGCGGAAACCCTCACATGACACTGGAATGAGATGATGGAAAAAATTTCCCATATCCTTCAATGACTGTTGATGGCAAAGAAGGAACCTTCAACAAGTATCCATTTCAGAGGTGTAACACCCTTCAAGGTACAAGTTAAATTCAATATCCCCTTATTTGAAGGCCAGATAGATGCATGTTATTTATAGAAATGGTCAAATATATTAGAAGGGTATTACTTTGTTCAAAAAATTTATGAAACTAAAAATATCATCTTTACTCTCAAATCTCTTGCCCCTGTCAAATATTGGTGGGAATTTTACTAGGAGAGACATAATGAAGAAGAGGTTGTGGCATTCGGGATAGGACCCACTTGGGAGGCCTTTTTTGATGCCCTCAAGGAGGAGTTCTACCTTGTCAGAAACTATGATGACTAGTACATGATATGGAAGACTTTGCATTAGGAAAGAGACCAAACGGTGTAAGAGTACACTAACATCTTCCATACCTTATGCTCAAAGTTGGGTATCATAGACTCTAAGCATAACCTAGTTATAAAGTACCATAGTGGCCTACACATGTACATCCAAACATATGTGGATTTATTGTACATATCCTCACTAGGAGACACTTATCGATATGTTATCAAAATCGAGCAAAAATTTAAGAAGTAGAATAAGTGGGAGTTCATGTTTGCAATTATCAACAACACAAGGATGGAAAAGGTGGCCCTAACTCATAGAATAAGGGATAGAGAAAGGAAGGCCAAACTCAAGACATCGATTCCAATATGTATATAAATAAGGGTAACAAGAAGATGAAGAAGGACATTGGAAAATGGTATGAGCTCAACAAAATTCCCTAACACAACACTAATGAATGTCGCTCAAAAGAATCATTGTTGGTTGAGATTAAACAAAAGGAGTCAGACCCCAACTCAGATTTTGATTTGGAGTAGGATAAGAGAAAGAGTATCATCAATGCAGATCTTAGTGCTACCATCAGAACCACAAATATCTAACCAGACGATTCAAAGGATCTTGAGGAAGGGGATCACCTCTTTTATTCATAAATGTCGGTGAAGGGAACCTTATATCATTTAATTATTGACAACAGGAGCCAGAAGAACCTAATATCAGTCATGGTCATCAAGAGATTGAATTTTCCAAGGATGTCACGCCCCTAATTGTACACCATTGGTTGGTTGAGCTAGGGACAAGACCTTAGCGTCAACTAGTAGTGATGCCTATCCTACAACATCAAGCCCTTTAAAAATGAGGTACTATGTGATGTTGCCCCACTCAAAATTTGTGATGTTATTTTAGGACAACCTTATATGTGGAAATTTCATGGTGTTTATGATTTTTGACCCTATAGTTTCATTATCACTCTAGGGGGTAAGCCCTACAGGGTACCCATGGTAGTTTCAAGTACTGCAATTTCGTTGATATAGAAAAAAATATGCAAAAAATTAATCTCATGGATTAAAATGTTTGTCCTCTTCATGGTTGGATTAGAAGGGAAATGAAACTTTACTATGACTACCAAAGCTTCAACACTGGGTCTCTCTACACAAGAAAAATAGGTGGGAAAGCTTATAGATAAATATAGAGACGTATTTGCTTCACCTGTAAGGGTAGTTCTACATTGTCAGGTCAAACATCCTATTGATTTGATACCTGGTGCTTCCTTTCCCAATGGTCCAATATACATATGCTCCATTTTGGAGAGTGAGGAAATAAAGTGTCAAATTCATGAGCTCATCTGCAAGGGCCATATTTGGCCAATATCCTCACATTGTGGGAGCCCAATTGTGTTGGTGAAAAATAAGGATGGAACATGGTAGCTTTGTATTGATTATAGAGCCACGAGTAAAATAACTATCAAGAACTGATACTCAATCCCCTGGATTGGCTATCTTCTTGACTAGCTCAAGGGTTCCAAGTTCTTCAGTGAGATTTATATGAAGTCGTTCTATCACCATGTTCCGACAAAACCAACTGATGTATGGAAGATAGCCTTCAAATATAAAGAAGGCCTTTATGAGAGGTTGGTCATGCCTTTTGGCTTGAAAAATGCTCCAGTGACATTCATGAGGATGATGGATGATATCCTATGGCCATTCACAAAAAAATTTTGGTGGTATATTTGGATGACATCGTCATCTTCAATTGGAACCAGGCGAAGCACTTGCAACACATTCAGTTGATCATGAGCACCCTATGACAACAAAATTTATATGCCAACCTAGAGAAATTCTCATTTAGCATGTAGAGAATCCAATTCTTAGGATACATCATGTATGAACATGGGATGCATGTGGAACGAGCGAAGATCCAAGTTGTTTTCAATTGGCCAACCCTGATCACTCTGACAAAGCTCTGTGGCTTCTTGGGCCTTGCCAACTTCTACCATAGGTTCATGTTTGATTTCTCTCATATAGATTGGCACTTAAGTCAAGTGACCAAGGGGGGGGATAAATCCAAGTTTCCCTAGTTTGAATCACATTAGAAAAAATTCCAAGATCTAAAACACTGCCTATGTTCCACACCAGTACTCATATTGCTAGATATACAACAACCATTCGAGATCGATACATATACCTCTGAGTATGCTATCGGTGACATCCTCACTTGACAGGGAAATCTAATTTCCTATCATAGTGAAACATTGTCTGATGTTGTTCGCAGGTATCCCACCTATGAAAAATATATGTAGTCCGTTGTGAAGGAATATTAACAGTGGAAGAATTACATTATGGGAAACCAAACGGTCATCCACATTGATCAAAAGCCTCTGCAATTCATGCATACACAAGGAAATCTACAAAATGACCACAAAAATTGATCAGCATACTTGCAACAGTTCCACTTGAACATTAAGTACAACAAAGGAAACACCAATCGAGTTATTGACTACCTTAGTTGACCTCTAGTTGCAACACTAACCACCGTGCTCAACTCTTTCAAGAATGAGACCTTAAAGTGGTCTCAATTATATGATAGTGACCCCAACTTCACTGTCTCATTTTGAACACTAGGTGCAGGCACAACAGTTGCAAACTTACATTTACAAGATGGATTGTTATTCCATTTGGGCCATGTCTATGTTCCTTATAGTGATCATGTGAATTTGATTTCGGAAGCTCATTACAGTCGGGTGGAAGCACACTCTAGCATGTAAAAAATAGTGGAAGTATTTCAAAAGTATTTTTATTAGTCGAAGTGTCACCAAGATGCCAACATGTATATCATATCATGCACTTCATGCACCATCGTTAAACCCACCATTAAGAAACATGGGATATACTCCCCTCTGCTTACTCTTGATAGGCCTTGGGAGTCCATCTCCATGGATTACATGTCTAGTCTACCTTCAACCAAGCATGGTAATGATTATGTCTTCGTGGTCATTGATTGATTCTCTAATATGTAATAGTTAACACCCTACAAGAAGAGTATCACAACCGAGGTCACTATTAATCTCTTCTTCGAGCGTTTTTGGGTTCATTTCAGGCTACCATAGACTATTATTTCAGATCGTGATAGAAATTTCTTAAACACATTATGGTCTAGTTTGTGGTCATTGATAGACACCAAGCTCACCAGATCAACTACCTTCCAACCCCAATCTGATGGATAGATGGAGGTAGTCAACAAGATGATTGTGCATATTCTGAAAATGTAAAACTTCAAACATCCCTGCACATCTGATAAGAGTCTTCCTTATTTCCAACATAGACACAATCGATCCCTTCATATCTCTACTATCCACAACCCTTTTTAGGTGTGCTTGGGGTTCTATCCTATATCCCTAATTGATGTATCTTTTCCCATTGCATCCACACAAGAAGAATATTCCCATACACAAACTGAGGTTGATAGGGAAACCATATTTTTTTAATGGATTCAACACACCCGACAACAATTCCATGACATCTTGTAGAAAGGAAAGGCCAAGTACAAGAAGTGACATGAACAACATCAAGTTCCACATAAGTTTTAGGTTGGTTATAAGGTCTCATTACATTTGTAGAAAGAGCAGCTTGTAGGACCCCATTACAATATTTTCCCACTTCTCTATGGGCCTTACACCATCACCAAGGTTGTAGGTGAGAATGATTTTGAATTAAGTATTTTCCCATTCCTTGGCCTACATCTAGTCTTTAATGTGGAGATCTTTTGCCTATATTTTCCACCTGTAATGGACACCTCAGAGGTAACTGAGCACTTGGCCCCTACAAAAATCACACCTGACTACCTTGAGTAGTCTACAACTGATTGCATCATGGATACATAGATGAAAGGCATGCTCCAATACAACATATAGCTCTACTGGGTCATCAAAGCAGCGTAAGTGATTTTTTTGGATTTAATTATCATAACTTTTGTTTTGTTAGTTTTAACATTCATACACATACTAGGGAAAAAAAACTTTGAAGAATTTTAGTTACTTGTCAAGATCATAGGGACTTCTCATCATAAGAACAATATCATGGTTGCAAATAATAAGGATTATAACTATACCAACGAGAGTTTTTCCAAAACAACCTAATTCTTCCAAACAACTCTCTGACTTGTCAATCTATGTGCCAAAAATGGTAGGGGACAAGTGACAACCTTATTAAACTCCTATATTACAATTAATTTTTTCCAACTATCCCTTAGTGTTCTCATACAAACTTATCATAACAACTCTCATATCGAGAGGAACTTTTATCTCTTCTAACCTTCTCTAATTTTTACTCCTAGGCATTATCTCAAAATATTTTATAAATTCAATGAAACAACATAGGAGATTGATTTTATTATTGCAACACTCTCCTGCAATGATCCTAAGTGTAACAAGGTGGTCCGCAGTTGAATTATAGATCTTAAATCCATCATATTTTTTATCTCCTTTTCCATGTCATTCTATCCATATACTAATATTCTTTTCCATAATAATTCCATATAACGTGGATAAAAGGGGGCTAATCATAATGGTCCTACAGGTAGAGGTATTTTATTTATCATCACTTTTACAAATAGGTACAATGAAACTTTGAGTCCGGGGTTTGGGGAAGCCCTACTTGTCTACTAAATTGAAGAGCTTGTTGATGTGAGAGATGAGGATAGACCCTCCAATTTCTAAGATTTTTTCTTGATAGTCTTCGATGTCCTTAGCTTTCCTTTTTGTGAGCTACTTAACCTCAAACTCTATGTCATCTATTGAAAATAATTCTTCCTATTATAAATGGTTTGAATGTTTTCCATGACATTAGTGTATTCGTAAATATTTTTAGGGTAGTAATTCCAATCCCTTAAGGGAATCATATTATTTTCTTTATTTTTACAAGTCAAAATCTACCTCCATAATTTCATAGGATCTAGATTTGATAGGTGAAAAATATTCTGTTGTTTTATATTATATAGTATTTTCCCTTTTGAATGGGGCTTTTTATTTATTTGTCTTGTCAAATTTTAATGACTCATTAAAAGCATCCCAAATGGATTTTCTATTAATATTACATTATTTATCATACCAAGGGTTGATCATTCTATTTTCCTTTTTACATAACACCTGAATAGATAACTTGTTGATGAAAGTATAGAGGGTTTTCGTAAAATTACAATAGAGATTGTCAATATTGTTCTTATTTGATAGGAGATTTACTTCATTATTTAAATCCTTTAAAAAAAAGATTATCTTTGTTTTTCAAAAAGAAAGTGATTTTGGTTATCAAAATTCTCCTCAATGGGGATTTTGTGGATGGAAAAGTTTAGAGTTAGGGTTAAAGTTCTATGATTAGAGTCAAGCTCATAGTCATTTAAGAGGTCAAAATTTACTATTTGGTTGTGTAAAGGGATATCATATATTACATGGTATATGACATTGCTGCCAAGCCCATGAATACAAGTCATCTAGTTGGATTCCAACCACTTCATTAGGCCATTTCAAATTATAAGATCTTGAGAACTACGGTGCTTGATTAGCTCAGTACCAAACAAATTCTCGACCAAGTCTTCAAAGTTTATTTTATAATTGCTAGCTAAAACAATGTCTTCATCTAGCCATAGAGGATTAGGGTTTGAATCACTGCTTAAAATGATACCATGATTAGTTTTTATTCTAGCATTAAAATCTCCTAGAAAAATGATATTGACACGATTTCTCATACTGTAAATATATTATTTTAAGTCTTTGTATAAAAAGTAGATTTAATAGGTGCAAAATAAAAAATTACATTATATACAATCTCATTAATATTTAGATATTATAAAAATAATAATTAATAATTACTTAAATAAAATTAATAATCAATAATTAAATTAATAAGTATATTATTACTATTATTATTATTAGTTAAATAATAGATAATAATTAAATTAATAAAAACAATTAAATCATTAATAATAATCGTGTCACAACTTTGATGCTAAAATGATAAACCATTTATATTACTTTAACACAAAACATATCTATTATGATTCTAAAAAGATGTTAACATAACACAAACATAATAATAATGGTGTAGACCTAATGTTAACATGATGCATGAGTGATGTGATATGACTCTAATATGATGCATAAATAAATAATAATAACATATATGTGACACTATCACAGTGTGATAGTGATGTAAAACAACACTATTAAGATGAAAATATGATACAAAGTCTAAAAAGTTGTGTATTTCAATGTTATTATGATTTTAATATGTAAGGTACCAGATGTTCACTACAAAATATGATACAAAGTCTAAAAATTTATGTATTTCAATGCAAAATATAGAGAATAACAACACTAACATTGATACCTTTATTGATAGAAAGCCAAGTTCACTTGCCTCTTTTAGGGGACAACCTCCAGCAGAGAAAAGCTTTATTACAATAATTCTCAAGACAATATTTTCTCATGCCGTCTACTCTTATTTATACTAATTCTATATTCTAAAGAACATTCTATAGGAAGATCTTTCTAGAAGCGAAAGCTTCTATAAAGTCTTCTTACATTAGACTTGTTCACATTATTATATAGGTTTTATTAACTAATGTCGGCCTACATTACATGGAAAATATATTATTCTAGATACGTGAGGGGTTAGGGAAGTTAGGTCCCTAACATATTAAAACTCACATATGACACAAAACAACTCCCCATATCAACATAATACAATGATAATACAATGCAACAACATGCATATGACACAAACTTAATAAAAAGTGACTTTGAAAGTGGTTTTTTGCAACAATAGTATACATAGTGCAATGTAGATGAACTTTATGAATCATATTCATCATCACTAAGACAATTCCTTGTAAAGTGCATGTTAGAAAAGATGATGTAGGATTGGTGTAGAGTTGACGCAAACAATGACATCCCTTTTAGTGTTGCAACATACACACTTGAATTCTTTTAAAAAAAATATGTTAGGAGATGATGCTCATGATGACACTACAACCATGTATTGTAGTAGTGTCTATGTGAGAACTCCTTCCCTTTCACCTCTCTTTAATCTTCAACATTTAGGTTAATTAGCTCACTAAACGATACATGTAAATTAATCCTAGTTAGATTTCCTTCTTTTTTTAATTCATTTTTATCTATATGCAACCCTAGGTTAAATAATCAACTCTATAACCTTAATTATCCTTGTTCCTTATATCATCCTCGTCTTCTGTGTCTCTGAGTTTTCATCCTAAGGTTTCTTGATTTTTCTCTAAAACAAAATAGTGACTCCACTCTTTCCTTCCTATTTGTGGTAGCATAATGCCTTACTTTAATTTTTATGCTACAAAAAGTAAGGATATAAGTATCCTCAAATGTGGATAGAGGTAATATTCAAGTATTTAGATTCTTGCACCCTCGAAAGATCCTCTTAAGAATAATCAATGACAAGAAATATTTATCCATATGTAAAGATATGTCATTCTATCTTGATCCACATTTGTAAAAATCATGATACACATTTGCAAAAGAAAAAGAAAAAAAGGCATGCTAATCAACCTTGATTCATCTTGAAATAATCCTAGAAAAACTTTTTCAAACCCTTAACCACATAAAATGGATTCTTGAAAATGGCGTCTAAAAGATACAAGAAAATCCATAGATGATAAAAATCTCTTTCAAACACACATCGGAATATACCATCTTAAAACACACATCTTACAAGCTAACTAGTAGAGACTTTGAATCATGGATGATTTTAGGGGCTAAATTTCGCTCATGGGATAATTTTCCATGGTTTTCCCCAAAAAAGATTTGCTATTCTAAAAATGATTCACCCAAATTCTATAGGATAAAATTATTTTACCTTAAAAATCGCCAAAAGTTTGTACAAACTATATAAAATCCCTAGAAATTTGAATATTTTTACAAAAATATCGCCAAACATTTGTAGTTTTCATATGAGGGATTAGTAAGATTCGCCAAGGTTTCTACATTTAAAAAAATTTCCATCCTTAAAATAATCCCTCCTTTGAATTGAAGTTCCAACTACAAAAGAGAGTTTATGTTCCTTTTATACATAGAATGTTTTGCATACTGCCATTTATGGGTTTCTCTTCTTAGCTTAATCTACTCACATTATCTATTAACATTATAAAGAAAACGTTGTGCACATAAATACTTTCTATTACATATCTAACCATTTAAATATTTCATAAAACATAAAAAAAAAAAATATTACCTACCACACTTTATGTGGTTATCTAATTCCATTATAAATAATAAATATTCTTGCCTTGCACCTAATTTCATAAATAATAAAAATTCTTTCTTTACGCCTAGATATTCTACACACTTTCCACAAATAAAGAGCCTTACATTTAGATATTCTAGACACTTTCCACTCTTTATGTGGTTATCTTATTCCATTATAAACAAGTGTTGCATGGCAGTGCAATCCCTGCCAGGTTGGAATGGGAATAAATGCACAGGGATGGGGGAATAAGTAGCGGAGGAAAATGGAAACTACAGTGGAGACATGTAAAGAAGCATGAAGCACAGGTGGTATCCATGCAGGAAATGACACATGGCTCCTAGAGAAATTATGGCATTGAAACCATTTAGTTTTTGAAAGTATTTTCATTATAATTATACTGTATTTTGCATAATCCGTCTTTCTTTTATTTTTACCAGTAGTTTGACTTGCCATGTTCAAAATTTCCATTCCTACCTTGCATGTTTTATCTCTTCGATGTATTTATGAAATTGATTCATAATGATTTTTGTATACTTCCAACGGGTTAGAGTTAAGTACAATTTTCATAGTCACTTATTTAAATAGATCATCTGGCTTGTGTTGGAAATATGCCTATAGCATAGATGATGCATATGGTCAAGGTTGTCATTGATGGAAATCGGTTGGTTATAGAGCACACACAAGAGATGTTGGAAAACAGAAGCTGAAACACAGTGCTGAAACAAAGCTGGAACACAGAAGCTGAATCACAGATGCTAAAACACAAATAATGAAACACAGATGCTGGAACACAGATGCTGGAACGCAAATGTTGAAAAACAAATGTTGGAACACAGAAGCTGAATCACAGATGTTGGAACATAGATGATGGAATGCTTATGCTGAAACACAGTACTGTAACAGCTGAAACACAGTAATGTTACATATGCTGAAACACAGCGTTGGGCTGAAACACAGTGCTGAAACAGAGCTGGAACACAGAAGTTGAATCACAGATGCTGGAACACAGATGCTGGAACATAGATGATGAAACACAGATGCAGAAACACAATGCTGAAACAGAGCTGGAACTTATGATGAAACACAATGTTGTAACAGCTGAAACAGAGTAATGTTACACATGCTGAAACACAGCGCTGGGCTGAAACACAGTGCTAGAAACTATGCTGAAACAACGCTGGATCTTTGCTGATAAAAACACACGCCTTAGCCACGGTCATGACTAAGCAACAGAAGTTACCAATCATTTTCTTTAAGAAACATCACGAATGATGTGGCATGCATAGAGGAGGCATGAAAAGAGCCAGTTCAGAAAATCAGGGAGAATGCTGGCATGCGAAAAGCAGAAGAAAGAATGAAAGAAAGGGAAACTGCAATTGGAGTTGAGAAAAGCGGAAGGACTTTTAGTCTAAAAATAGACTGGCAGTTAAGAGAGAAAGAGCACAACATTGCATGATGTGGCATGCGTAGAGGAGGCATGAAAAGAGCCAGTTCAGAAAATCAGGGAGAATGCTGGCATGCGAAAAGCAGAAGAAAGAATGAAAGAAAGGGAAACTACAGTTGGAGTTGAGAAACGCAAGGAAAACCTCTGCATGTGGAATAACAATATAATGCGCTGGAACCAAGATGGAAATGCTGTTGAAGGGAGAAGTAGAGAGAGCTCTGCAGGTGAGAAAAGTGAGAGGAGAATCTGCGTGACAGGAGAAGAAGCTGAGAATGGGCTGCAGAGGACAGTGAAGCAGAGCAGCAGATCAGAGATAGTGAAGAATGCATAGTAGATCAGCAGAAAGGGTAAGCAAGCTATATCAGAATGAATAAGTTGATTTGAGCAATATTTATTTTGGCAAATTAGGGTGGTATGGTGGTGCTAAGGAGACGTATGTCTCTTTCTCTGCAAGTGGGTGCTTGTAGAATCTGAAGGTTGGTGCCTTCACTCAGTTGGTGCTGAAGTAAAAAGGAAGTCGGTGCTTCCACCCAGTGGGTGCTGGGATTCTGTGGAAGTTGGTGCTCTCATCTAGTTGGTGCTGGCAATCAGTGGTTGTAGCCTCTATGAGTTGGTGCTCATAAAAGATGAGATGTAACGCAGTTGGAGCTGGCTTAACATATTAAGAAGACGAGGTTTTTTCCCTGGTTGGGTTTCCTCTTGAAAAATCTGTGTCTCATACTTGTGAGTGAATGCTGTGTGTGGTTGCTATTCTTTATGTTATCTGCTTTATGTTTATAACTCTGAATTTCACAGTAAAGACTCACTGCCACTAAGATTAATGATTCAAAGTTAAAAAGAAGAGAAATAGTTAATAATCTACACTAACTGATTCACCCCCCCCCCCC
>ML792116.1:100153-168540 GCA_009831015.1 Picea engelmannii | reverse complement strand
TAGAGACTTTGAATCATGGATGATTTTAGGGGCTAAATTTCGCTCATGGGATAATTTTCCATGGTTTTCCCCAAAAAAGATTTGCTATTCTAAAAATGATTCACCCAAATTCTATAGGATAAAATTATTTTACCTTAAAAATCACCAAAAGTTTGTACAAACTATATAAAATCCCTAGAAATTTGAATATTTTTACAAAAATATCGCCAAACATTTGTAGTTGTCATATGAGGGATTAGTAAGATTCGCCAAGGTTTCTACATTTTAAAAAATTTCCATTCTTAAAATAATCCCTGCTTTGAATTGAATTTCCAACTACAAAAGAGAGCTTATTAGTTCCTTTTATACATAGAATGTTTTACATACTGCCATTTATGGGTTTCTCTTCTTAGCTTAATCTAGTCACATTATCTATTAACATTATAAAGAAAACGGTGTGCACATAAATACTTTCTATTACATATCTAACCATTTAAATACTTCATAAAACATAAAAAAAAAAATATTACCTACCACACTTTATGTGGTTATCTAATTCCATTATAAATAATAAATATTCTTGCCTTACACCTGATTTCATAAATAATAAAAATTCTTGCTTTACACCTAGATATTCTACACACTTTCCACAAATAAAGAGCCTTACATTTAGATATTCTAGACACTTTCCACTGTTTATTTGGTTATCTTATTCCATTATAAACAAGTGTTGCATGGCAGTGCAATCCCTACCAAGTTGGAATGGGAATAAATTCATAGGATTGGGGGAATAAGTAGCGGAGGAAAATGGAAACTGCAGCGGAGACATGTAAAGAAGCATGAAGCACAGGTGGTATTCATGCAGGAAATGACATGTGGCTCCTAGAGAAATTATGGCATTGAAATCATTTAGTTTTTGAAAGTATTTTCATTATAATTATACTGTATTTTGCATAATCCGTCTTTCTTTTATTTTTACCAGTAGTCTGACTTGCCATGTTCAAAATTTCCATTCCTACCTTGCATGTTTTATCTCTTCAATGTATTTATGAAATTCATTCATAATGATTTTTGTATACTTCCAACTTGTTAGAGTTAAGTACAATTTTCATAGTCACTTATTTAAATAGATCATCTGGCTTGTGTGTCTCTATATGTGTTAGGATAATTAAAGTTATATGCGGTGGCAAAGAAACAAATATTTTTTTTTGAATCCTACTGCGTTCTTGTAGATGTGGTACTCCTCTATGAGTTTTTGTTGTGGTGTTTATAGTTCAAATGTGGGACTTAGAGAATATCTATCGTAATGACTTGAAGCAATACAAAATGATAGAAAATGTTTTTTTTTTTTTGAAATAAAGGTTCCTGGAAAATAGGACCAGGAATCAGACACATTAAACATTCAAATAAAGTAAACACAATCTCTTGACATTCAGCATAGTTGAAGATACAAATTTCCGAGCACATAAATATAAAAGAAGATAAAAATAGTTTTCTTTGAAATATATCAAAAAATAATATTGTTTGTTACATATTCCTAGAAATTTAAATGTGTTTGTCATATAGAATGGGATTAGGGATCTCGCGGACCATAAAATAAATATGTACAATAAATTGGACTATAAAAAGAAGAAGTGGGCGTCGGTAGAGAGAAAGACTTGAAAAGAAGAGATTGGAAGGTAGCAGTCTTTGGTTAGACATTTCTATCTAAAGACGTGGAATAATTGGATTGATAAACAAAGCAGGATGTGATCAGTATAGAATTACACTAATGGTATATATCTCCCCCTTTGCTATTTTCTTTCCGATGCCTTTTTATTTCTATCATCGACGACTACTGGAATTGTGCCAACTGCTTGTTTCCCTTCATCAGTGAGCTTGTTGATTGCCCCTTGGATCCATTCTTCAATGTACCCTCTCATGGGGGCCATGTTGATCTCATCCCAGATTTTTATGCGGAAAAACTCATTTTCTAATTCCCTTATATCGATAGAAAGATTATGCACATCTTGATCAATTTCTTCATTTTGTAATGAATATTCTACCATCCAGTTGTCCACTTCATCTTCACCGTATTCAAGGATGTTGTAAAACTTTTCTAAATACAAACCCTTAAAAATATCAACTTGTTCATCGGAGGCTTGCTTGGTTAAGGGAAAGGAGTTGACGATTAAGTTGGCGTATTGGACCTCGTTGGTACTTCCGGCTAAGACTATTTTGGTCATCTTTCTGAATAATTATTCTTTCTTTGATATGGCTTGTTCACATGATTGGAAAATGAGATGCAGGTTCTTCACTTTCTCTTTCCAGCATGCATTCAATTGAGTGATCCGGTTTGGGGAGGGGAGATCTTCTTGTCTTCTTCTCATATCTGTCATGTTGCTGACATGGACACCAAAAAGGATGACCGTGTCTATATAGAAACGTTCTTCACTTTTTAAATCCGCCTGCAAATATTCATGAAAACCATGTGCCCTCGTTCCAAGGGAAGCCATACTTTGTGATGTTTCATAGGCTTGAGTAATCAGCTCCATTATTTTCTTGATATTCTTCTCCACATAGCCTCTACACGATGCGAGGAGGTTGGAGGATCCTTTTAACTTGGCTGTAGGGATGGCAGGCATGGTTGTTGCTAAAGGACTGGCAATCAATGGCATAGGAATCAAATCTTCCTCCAATTCCTTGACTCGGTCCTTCAATCTAGAATTTGCGGCCTCAATGCCTCCAATGGAATCATCAAGAGCATCTTCGGTTGCTTGGTGAAGTCGGGAGATTTGGGACGGTTGCATGTTCCTAAGGTTAATATTTGAACAAGATTTCCCTTTCTTATTTCTTACATCTCTCTTTTCAATAATTAAATTTTTAGACTCACTGTCAAAAACAACTCTCTGGAATACGAAGGATTCATCTTCGTAAAAAAATTTAGTCTCATATATTTCCATTGGGAGACTATGTTGGATCGCGTTCCCAAGTGGATCAACGTTGCAAAATACGCTATCCAGATCAATCTCAAATTCCATGTATTCACTTTCAATTTTGGTCTCTTCTGCTTTCCCTACAAAGTTTTTTCTCCTCTTCTTTATGGGAAGCTTGTGAGAACTATCAATTTTAGCGCGAAGAGGGTTGTTATCTCCTCCTCTGTTTGAATAATTATGGGTTTCTTTATTACTAGGGTGGGTCATTGGAGCAATGCTCCAGGATGTCATACTCTTGGGAGTGGTAGTCGAGGATTAAACGCTCTTATCACTAGGGCCTTTTCCCTATTGTTTGTACAATTCAGAGGTGCTTTGTAATGTCTCTAGGTCGTCGGAGTCAGAAGCAGGAGTGTTGTCGTCATTTTCTTTGTCTTCTTTCAGGTGTGTCTGGATAAAATAATTTTTCAATCCAACTGCTAGTAAATGTTCTAAAAAAATCCCATTATGATCGAACCCTCTTATCCTTTCATCATATCTTAGGTTCAAGTTGTTTAAATGGCCTGCGAATTTGTCAATTTTGTTGACGTTCCTCAACACGAAGTACCCAACTTTCCAAGGAAGAGGAATGAACTATTTGTTTTCTCTTCTCATGGAATAAATGCAACCAATAGTTGTATTGCCTTGTTATTTCTATAACAAACATTATGTTTGTAATATGACATGGAAGGAAAGCAAGATTTTCTTTGGAGCCAAAAATCATTCACACTATAATTCTCCATTTGCTCAAGTGCCCCCTTCCTATCCAAAAAATTGGTTTCCTAGACAAACATGCGAGGAGCATCCTTTCCTAACAATAAATCTTTGAAAACATAGACAAAGTCATTAAAAACCTCATAAAAACAATGGGAGGCCTTGTGCCTCCACAAGTCCTGGTACCAAAAGGTTACTGGGTCGAATTCACAACTTACCTTCTTGGATACAGACAGTTTTGGAAAAGGACAACAATGTGTTATCGTGAAAACCAAGTAGGATGACATATAAAATTTCTTCTCCTATTTGAATCGTGACAATTGGGAACATATTTCGATGGAAATTGGCTTCCCACAATAAAAAATGGCTTGTTCCTTGACTCTGAATACAAAATATAAAGAACCATGCGAGAAATACTTGTTGTGGATTTTTGTCCCATTCTTCTTGTAAACAGCCAGGCAATTTCCCAGAATGGATTTCTAAATGAACTAACCTACAATCTTGTGATATCTTCAGGAACTATCATCGGGTATTCCAGGAACTCGGGCAAGAGGTCCAACCCATTATCATGATTTTTTAGGAACTTCTTCGATTCTTCTCCTCTGAAGGTCAATGTTTGTTTCGATGGTTCCGACAATATTAACTTCTTGTGGAAGACCTGAGGTGACAAATAAACAAGAGAGTGGTCCTGCAGTGGAATAATTCTTTGGCCTGAAATATATCTCTCAACCCACCAAGAGACCACCTCCTTACAGTAAAAAAATTCAGGGACATGGCCTGTACGAGAAATTCCAGAGGTCCAAATTACCTTGTTCTGGATGGAAGGGGATGAGTAGTAAGATTATCCCCTAGACCACTGGAAGTTCTAGTCCTCACGCCTGAATATGTTCACTGTATCTCCAAAGAACTAATGTCAAGATGGTGCCATAAGTTTACGAGAATGTTTGTTTTCTCCAGACGATGCTTGAAATGAAAAGTTGGAGGGGATAATATAACCCTCTGCAAATGTTGGTCCAATGTGTGTGAATGGGGGATCTCCCCAATCCTTTCACTCATTAATGACAATCTCTATGGGTGTTGCATGATGAGATGTTAGCATTAAATCTTAGTAATTGCAGACTTAGAAGTGCAAAGGTGGTGGGTATGACGAAGATAAATTAAGGATTGGAGGTTTCATGAACCCGCAAACCTGACGACGCACGAAAGACATTCCATGATGTTTGAAATGAACACTCGGAAGGGATAATATAACCCTCGAAAAATCTTGGTTTAATGCGTATTAATGGGAGGTCTCCTCGAGCCTTTCCCTCATTAATGACAATCTTTACGGTTCCTGCATGATGAGTTGTTAGCATTAAAGCTTACTAATTGCATATTTAGAAATAACACTATTATATATATATATATATATATATATATATATATATATAACAATGTTTTTATAAACAATTTTTTTATTATAAAAAAGTGTGAAGGTGGTGGGGACAGGGAAGAGAAATTAAGAAATGGCCAAGTATGAAAAGCGATCGGATGGACTTAAAAGTAGGGTTACAAGGGATACTCGGGAGAGGTGAGGACCCGACGGTCAAATTGTATGTCTTTATAATATATATATATATATATATATATATATATATATAATGTTTTTATAAACAATTTTTTATTATAAACAAGTTTGAAGGTGGCGGGGATAGGGCAGATCAAGTAAGGAATGGCCACGTATGAAAAGCGGTCGGATGGGCTTCAAAATAGGGTTACAATGGATACTCAAGAGAGGTGAGGGCCCGACGGTCAAATTGCATGTCTCGGAAATTTTGAGTGCAAAACATGTAAAACGGAAGAGGGCATGATGGGGCAGTCCAACGGTCAGTTTGTATATCGTGGAATTTTGGTTGTTGTTTGAAGGTCGCGGAAAAATGGAAGGTTAATATTGAGCCCGCCTATCCGGGAACCCACAATCGAAAAAGTGGCTAAGTATGGAATAGGGAAACGGTCGGTCGGACTCGTTTTCGCTAATATGTTGAAATTTGTAATAGATATCCCATTACCTGGAAAGATCTTTTCTGCATATTTCTAGACGATTTTTGTATGGATAGTCAGTGTGATTGTCTCCTCAATGATTTTAATCATTAATGACAATATTTACGGTTATTGCACGGTGAGTTGTTAGCATTAAACCTCAGTTATTGCATACTTGGAAAGAAGTGCGAAGGTCGTGGGCACAGGAAATAATGATTAGGAATTAGATATTTCGTGAACCCACCAACCTGACGATCCGCGAAAGAGATTCCAAGAAATGGCCAAGTATGGAAAGAAGAAGGAGGAGCTTCAAAATAGGGTGACAAGGGTTCCCCAAGATATGTGAGGCCCCGACGATCAAATTGTATGTCTCAGAACTTTTGAGTGAAAAATGTGTAACATGGAAGAGGGGATGATGTGGGAGTCTGGCAGTCAATTTGTATATTGTGGAAGTCAGGGTGTTTTTTGTAGGTCATGAAACAATGGAAGTGCAATATAGATCCCGCCTGCCTAGAAATCCACGATCGAAAAAGTGGCTAGGTATGGAATGGGGAAGTGGTCGGTCGGAGTCACGATATAAAAACATGAGTGAAAATGTGAACCCATGAGCCCACCAACACGCACAATTAGACATTTTTGGAAAAACGACTAAGTAACCAGAAAGATAAAGTAGAGGGGAAAAAGAG
Organism: Picea engelmannii; assembly: GCA_009831015.1. Classification (NCBI taxonomy): domain Eukaryota; kingdom Viridiplantae; phylum Streptophyta; class Pinopsida; order Pinales; family Pinaceae; genus Picea; species Picea engelmannii. Next base: position 162,191 of record ML792116.1, on the reverse strand, counting down.
ATGGGAATTTGGTTAAGTATAGAAGAGGGAAAATAAGGGCTAATATATTGAAATTTGTAATAGATATCTCAATACCTAGTAAGATCTTTTCTGGATGTTTCTGGACAAGTTGTATAGGGATAGTAAGTGTGATTGTCTCCTCTAGCCTTTTTCTCACTAATGACAATATTTACGGTTGTTGCATGATGAGATGTTAGCATTAAACCTCATTTATTGCATACTTGGAAAGAAGTGTGAAGGTGGAGGGAACAGGAAACAACGACTAGGAATTGGAGATTTCCTAAACCCGCCAACCCGACGATCCACGAAAGAGATTCCAAGAAATGGCCAAGTATGGAAAGCGGTTGGACGGGCTTCAAAATAAGGTGACAAGGGTTTCCCAGGAGAAGTGGGGCCCAGACGGTCAAATTGTATGTCTCGGAACTTTTGAGTGAAAAATGTGTAACACGGTTCAAGAGGGGATGATGTGGGAGTCCGGAAGTCAATTTGTATATCGCAAAAGTTTGGGTATTGTTTGCAGGTCACGGAACAATGGAAATGCAATCTAGAGACCACCTACCTGGGAATCCGTGATCGAAAACATGGCTAGGTATGGAATGGGCATGAGTGAAAATGTGAACCCATGAGTTCGCCAACCCACACAGTTAGACATTTTCAGAAAAATGACTAAGTAACCGGAAAGAGAAAGTAGAGGGGAAAAAGAAAGGGGAATTTGGTTAAGTATAGAAGAGGGAAAAGAAGGGGATAAAAGAGACTGGAAAAATAGAAAAGCGGAGGGAAATTTTCGTAAGCGGGAATTGGTCTCAAACAAGCCCCATTGTTGAAAAACCATCATTTTCTAGTCCAATATTTTATCCACTTACTCGTTTTCTCTTGTGCTTGTACCATTAAAAAGGGTGTGAGTAAATGCTTTGTTGAAGATTTATTTTTTTTGCAACTTGTGGGAGTAATTGTGTTCTTGATACATTGTTCAATGCTTTGAAATATTATTTTAAGTATTAAACTTCCTGCATGATGATTTGTTAGTATTAAAGATTAATAATTGCATATCTAGAAATAAACTTAATGTACTTTCAACTTGAATGTAAGTATAACAATGAAGAACTTGAATTTTCATATTGTGGTTGATTTCATAGCCCCATTTGACTTCAGCTACCACATATCATATTTTTTTTCAAATATTCGCAAAGAAGAAATTGGGTAATTTCATTAATAAAGTAAAAGTGATAAAATAGAGGTCAGGGGATGGAAAACTAATAAAATGTTTCATTTTGGATTAAAGGAATCAAGGAAGCGAAAGGGAAATAAGAGATTGTTTGCTCGGCAAGGTTGAGATGAAAACGAAACTTCTTGGGTGGGGCCCCAACTCCCGCATCATGAATTAGTGTTGCTATGTTCTATCTGCATTACAAATAGAATTGAATGTTGGTTTGAAACTGTCTGAAATTCATTTATGTTTCCATAGAAGCCTCATGGGATCAACACAATTCATTTTCATATAATTGTTCGATGCTCCATATTACATCAAATTACTTGAGCCAATACAATATTTAAGAATTACGAGACTATCAAACCATGCAAACGAGAAGAGGTGTTAAATCCATCAAAGAAGCACCAACCAAGATTCCAAGGCAGTTGTTTTAATAGTAAATCCATAAAAAAAAATAGTGGGCAATATATATTTATCCATAGACATTGGATTGAGTTCTTTGCACCGAAGCATTGAACATATTTGTCATACATACAAGTACAGGAGTTACAAAAAAAAGAAGAACATGCATACAATTATGTGTTGTTCATCTAGTGTGAAAACATGTAGGAGCCATCGACAAGCTCTTAAACATGCATACAAAACTGATTACCATGATTTTTTAGGAACTCCTTGCAATCTTCTCCTCAGAACTTCAATGTTGGCTGTCGCAATCTCAATATCTTGCGGAAGACCTGAGGTGACAAAGAAACAGGAGAGTGGTTCCATAGTGGAATAATTCTTTGGATATAAACATGTCAACAACACTCCTGCTCCTGACGTTGGCGACCTAGAGACATTGTAAAGCACCACTAAATTGTACAAATAACAGGGAAAAGGCCCTAGTGAGAAGAGTTTCCAATCGTTGACCACCACTACCAAGAGTACGACATCCTACATCATCTCTCCAATGACCCACCCAAGTAATAAAGAAACCCATAATTCTTCAAATGTAGGATGAGATAAGAACCTTCCTCATAGTAAAATTGATAGTTCTCACAAGCTTCCCATGAGGAAGAAGAGAAAAAAAGTTGTAGGGAAAGTGGAAGAGCCCAAAACTGAAAGTGAGGACACACCAAGAGACCACATCCTTACAGTCAAATACTTCAGGGACACAGGCTACACGAGCAATTCGAGAGGTCCAAATTACTTCGTTCTGGGCAGAAGGGGACCAAGAGACCCCCTCCTTACAGGAAAATACTTCAGGGACACAGGTTGCACGAGCAATTCTAGAGGTCCAAATTACTTCGTTTTGGGTGGAAGGGGATGAGTAGTAGGAATATGCCTTGCACCATTGGGAGTCATGGTCCTCACCCCCTAAGATGTTAATTGTATATGCAGATAACAGGAGAGTGGTATCGTAATTGAATAATTCTTTAGCTTGAAATATATCTCTAGGCACACCAAGAGACCATTTCCTTACATTCAAAGAATTCAGGGACATAGGTTGCACCAGGGACAAATCTAAACCGAAACCAAAACCCTAAAAATGAAAGGAAAGGATATATCTCTAAGGGTGAGGACCGTCATCCAAGCCGAGAGACTCAAACTCTCGAGCTGCAAAGCAGCTATTGTGTTCAATGTTGGTTTCTTTTCTGAAACCCCTTCCTTTGGTCTTGTTAGGGACGCCATCGTCAAGACAGGAAGTGCCCCCCGTTATGGTGGATTTAAATTTGTGTGCAGGAGTGGAAACAACATATGCATTTCCATCATACATCATCGTATCATCGTCCATCAAATCATCTTCTTCCGGCTCGAAATCGACCGCATCAACCTCTGCGTCGGCCATCAATGCAGGGGGGGGGGTGTCTGACCATGGGGTGTTTTATTGGAATTTTTTTGCTTGAAATATATCTCTCAGTGCACCAAGGGACCATCTCCTTCTTTGCTTCTGGGCGGAAGGAGATGAGTAGTAAGAATATGCCTTGGACCACTGGAATTTCTAGTCATCATTCCCAAAGGTGTTTACTATATATGGACAAAACTGTTGTCGAGATGCTACCATAAGTTAATGAGAATTTCCGTTTGCTCCAGATGATGTTTGAAATGAACATTCGGAAGGGATAATATAACCCTCCACAAACATTGGTTTAATGCATATCAATGGGAGATCTCCTCGAGCCTTTCGTTGATCAATGACAATCTCTACGATTCGTGCATAATGAGTTATTACCATTAAATCTTACTAATTGCATACTTATAAAAAAGTGTGAAGGTGGTGGTGACGGTGAAGAGCGATTAAGGATTGGAGATTTCGTGAAGCCGCCAACCGAACGACGTGTGAAAGAGATTCCATGATGCTTGAAATGAACACTCAGAAGGGATAACACAACCCTCCACAAATATTTATTTAATTTGTATTAATGACGGATATCCTCCAACCTTTCGGACATTAATGACAATCTTAACGGTTCTTGTAGGATAAGATATTATAATTAAATCTTAATAAATTAATATCTAGAAATAAGTGGGAAGGTGGCGGGGATGGCGAAGAGAAATTAAGCATTGGACATTTTGTGAACCCGCCAACCCATGAAAGAGATTCCAAGAAATGGCCAAGTATAGAAAGAAGTCAATCAAGCTTCAAAATAGGGTCACAAGTTATACTCAGGAGACGTGAGGGCTCAATGGTCAAATTGTATGTCTCCAAAATTTTGACTGCAAAATCTATGACACGGAACAGGGCATAATGAAGGACTTCGACGGTCAATTTGTATATCGCGAAACTTTGGGTATTGTTTGTAGGTTTCGGAACAATGGAAGCACAATGTTGAGCAAGCCTGGTCGGGAACCGGTGATGGAAATAGTGGCCAAGTATGGAATGGGGAAGCGGTTGGTCGGACTCATGATATAAATGAATGAGTCAAATTCGAAACAAGGCATAATGACGGGTTTCAAAATAGGGTCACAAGTTATACTCAGGAGACGTGAGGGCCCGATGGTCAAATTGTATGTCTCTGAACTTTTGACTGCAAAATGTGTAACACAGAACATGGCATAATGACAAACTTCGGAGGTCAATTTGTATATCATGGAACTTGGGTGTTGTTTGTAGGTAGCATAAAAATGGAAGCACAATGTTGATCAACCCTAGTCGGGAATCGGCGATGGAAATAGTGGCCAAGTATGGAATGGGGAAGCGGTTGATCGGACTCGTGATATAAAAGCATGAGACGTATTTAGAAAAATGACTAAGTAACCAGAAAGGGAAATTAAAGGAGAAAATGAAAGGTGAATTTGGTTGTCAATTTGTAGACCGGGGAAGTCTGGGTGTTGTTTGTAGACGAAGAAACAATGGAAACACAATGTTGAGTCCGCCTACTCGGGAACCCGTGATCCAAAAAGTTGTTGAATATGGAACGGGGAAGTGTTCGGTCAGAATCATGATATAAACGCATCAGTGGAAATCTGAACACGTGAATCCACCAACCTATGCATCTAGACATTTTTTGAAAAATGACTAAGTAACCAGAAAGGGAAAGAAGAGGGAAAAAAGAAAGGGGAGGGAAATTTTTGGAAGCGAGAATTGGTGTTAACAAAGCCCCATTGATGGTCTTAACAGTAACTATGAAGTGGATTAAATAGGTGAACATGCTCTTCAATCAAGGAATAGATAAAGTGAGTCATGCTTATACTTTCCAGGATGTGTTTGCATAAGAGAAGCATAAAAAAGATACAGGAAAATCAATTTTTGGATGTTCAAGTAAAATTATTGTACTGTCAAATTAACTGTAAGTATAACAATGACGAATTTTAATTTTAATTTTATGTGGTTGATATGATAGTTCCATTGGAATTCACATAGCATATATCCTTTTATTTTAAAATATTTCTAAAGATGAATTTTGGTAATTTCATCGATCAAGTAAAAGTGCTAAAATGAGCTACATATTACATTTGTTTCACATAGCTTACATCAAAAGGAAAAGAAGGTCTTGTGTATTCTTTAAGATCATAGAAAACCCGCTAATATCTTGAATGTATCATCCAACCATAATTCATAAATCGGGCCCATAAGAAACTTGAACTACAACACGAAATCACATGAACAAAAGTCTGCCAAACACAAGACAGCACAAAACCAACGGAGATTGGGCATTGTATCCCAACTATAACCAAATCCCCAAATGGGAACCAAGAAATTTGTCGATTACTATTTTACCATCAAGAAATATCACTGTGAACATTTTCTTCTGATAGTACTATGTTCTATCATTACTAGTTCTAACAATGCCAAATTTCCAATATTATTGGAAATGCTTGATGGTTCTGTTTAGAGGAGCAAGCCATTTTGACGGTTCAAAGGATGGACTTGATTTATTCACAATTGGATACTGTGTATGGGGTTGGTCCTCATGCTTCTCATTCCTATACTGAACAATCTTATGCATTTCCAGTTCAATTTTCCATGGCACTGCAAAACTCTATTCATATCCTCATTGGGTAGCATGGACAGATACACATGAGATTGTTTCATTTTCTGCCAACGCTTGATATGAATTTATTTTTGTTTGGTTCAGCCGATATGTAGTATGGAATTGTCCTCGTTTAATGTAAATTTTCTATGGATCCAAAATTCGTGTATCATGTAGACAATGTTTGCCTTTTCTGTAGGTATACTTCATATGGCAATTCTGCTAACCCAGGAAGCACATATTGTAATAGAGGTTTTCTAATTGTACAATGTACGATTGTGTTGTTGACGGTTCAGATGGAAACGTTGAGGAAATTTCTATATATGTAAGGGCATATTTGATTGCATCATAGACAATCAATTGTACCATCATTTATGAAAGCAGAGGCAGAAGCAAGAGAGTTGCATTTGGAGCATACAAGCTTGAAGGGGGTCGAGTATGCATTCGCTGCAACCAAAACACCCTCAACCTGGGCACATGAGCATAGTAGTTAATATATTAAACAATATAATATACAACTGCACAACAAAAAACGCTGTAGAAAATTGGTCAAGGTAATTTTTATGAGCAAAGTGTGGATGGAATTGTAGATGTATATGCACAACAGTTGTGGAGTTAGTTAGTTTCTTGAGATCCTGTACTATGTCTGTTTGAAATTCTGTTACAAATGTTGCTTGGGTTGTGCGAAATATCCTTTCTTTAACATCTATTTTATTTGTTATATTTTTGAAGAGCATAAGTGGGAATTTCCCTTTATGCAAATGTTGTTCCATTGAGGAAAACAAATTTTAATAGGTGTCGAACAATTGCAGCTGCAACATGGAATAGTGTAATAGTTTTCTAACATAACTGAGATATATGAACATGTGAAAGTAAAGGACAAAAATGGATATGGAGAACGGTACCATTGCCTTGTCGTTGTCTATATCTCCATATTTTATATGGAGAATGTGTTGCAAGCCAAGTTTTCTCACGAGTGTTACAGCTGCACCAATGGTTCTGATTGGGTAAGAGTCCTTTCTCTGTGCAAGTTGGTTGATTGTTGTGTCTGGTACGAAACGATATTCTGAACAAATCGTGGGAATTTTTTCCACAATATTTGTTTCGTTGAGCGATATAATCCAATCACAATCACCACAGTCATATAATGTTTTTGGCAATATATTAAAATTTGTAATGGATATCCCATTACCTGGCAAGATCTTTTTTGCATGTTTCTGGACAAGTTGTGTAGGGATAGTGAGTGTGACTGTCATCATAGCTTTGTTGTTTGTCATGTCAGCATGTACAATGCATCTAGTTTTGTTTTCCTTTTCCAAGTAGGCGCTATACACGACCATTATGTCCCTGACAAACACTTTTCTAGTTCGGTGACTGTTCAAGCCTTCTATCTATAGTATATTGGGTGTTATAAGTTTAGACCTGGTGACATTTTTTGAACAGGAAAAGCAATTTTAATGGTAGTCTGCATTATTTTTTTGTTTTCTTTTTTTTTCTGGCATAAATGTACAAGTAGACGCTCAACCTCAATGATGTATGTAGGCCAAAGTTTTGTAACCAGACCTCTTAGTCTGTGAAACTTGCACTATGTTTGACATTTCACTTGTGCTCGTCGATCCTTCTTGTGAACTAGACAGTATGTGTTGCAGATGATATCAACATATTTATCAAGGCATAGATGAATAAATAGCTCAAGATATTTGTTTGGTAAACATATCAGGATCACAATGTATGAATCTTTACCTTTGGCCTAATCGTTCTGTTGATTTTTGCGATGATTGACTGCTCATGTCCATGTCACTAGTCCAACTTTTTCTTATAAAAATATGTGTACATGAACATCAGAAGGACTAAATAATAATATGCATTGTATATTGTCCATAATTGTTCTAAATAGGGTGTCAAGGGATACTAAGGAAACATGAGGACCCAACGGTCAAATTGTATGCCTTGGAATTTTTTACTACAAATTTTTTTTAACAGGGAACATGGCATGATGGGGGAGTCTGACGACCAATTTGTATATCATGGAACCCCTAAAGCTAGAGGCCCAATTTTTAGCCCACTAGCCTGGGAACCCACGATCAAAAAAGTGGCTAAGTATGGAATGAGGAAGTCATCGGTCAGACTCGTGATATAGAAGCATGAGTATAAATGTGAACCTGTGAATCTGCCAACCCACACACCTAGACATTTTTGGAAAAATGACTAAGCAAAGCAACTAGAAAGCGAAAGTAGAGGGAAAAAATAAAGGGGAATTCGGTTAAGTATAGAAGAGGGAAAAAAAAAGGATAATAGAGAGTGAGAAAATAAAAATTGGGGAGGGAAATGTTCACAAGAGGGAAGTCTCAACAAAGGCCCATTGTTGCCAAATCATCATTTTCTAGTCCAATATTTTATCCACCTACTCGTTTTGTGTGTTTGATTTACTATCACAATTGGTATATCTTTTTGAAGATTGTACTTCAGCTTCCTCTGTTGTGGCATATAATATTTCATCCTCTTTTCCAACTAATGTATTTCTTTCAACGTAGCAATGTAGAAACTACAGTGGACATGAAGGTAAGTTGTTATGTAGAAAGACATGTAAAAAACTAAATACATTTATATTTATTTCAATGTAGCAGCACATAGAATACAATTGACATGAAGCTAAGTTATTATGTACGAAGATACGTAGTATCTACATACAATAAATTAGGTGCAAAGCAGTAGAACAAATATACAGACAATAAATGAAATACAAAACAATGGAATATCAAATAATAGTAGAAGCATGCACCTTTGTATCTCCTCTTCTACATTTGCGGTAAAGAGTCATTTGTCTTCTCCACTTATTATGTTTGTTTCAATGTGGGAACGCATAAAATACAATGAACATGAATGTAAGATGGTATGCAAGGAAAAACAAGTAATATGTACATACAATAAATGAGAATCAAAGGAATATAATAATATAGAGTTAGAAGCATGAACCTTTGTTTTTATTGATCCATGGTTGTGACTATATAGAATTTTTCTTGGCCAAAATATATTACAAGCCATAAAAAATTAATAAGTTGGATGGTCATAGCTGAATGATTTGGTTTTGTGCAAAAACGTATGCAGGTATGCTTTGAGACATGGAAATATAATTTTGTAACTTTGATGTATATTTCATAATTCAAGTACAAGAAAAATTGTATCGTGGTCAGACTAGTCTATGTATAAGATAAAGAGATTTTATTGTGATATGGGCACATTTCACCATATATGGTAAATAAGTGTGTTCTGTACATGTTTATCTTAACCAAAAGAAAGCGGACATTGTAATTTCACATGTAGTTTTCCAATTGTTTTTTTATGGCACTATTTTGTAGCATGCCAACACTGAAGTATCCTAGAATGATAATGGTTTCGTCCAGATGTAAATGTTGTGATGCATTTGAGAAAACATTTATTATGTTAGCAATGTTTCACGTGGAGCAACATAGAGATTGAATATTGCAATTTGCAATCCACTGAATACTACTCCTGCTAGCACCATCTCAATATATTTTTCTTCTACAAGAAAATTTTGCAAAGGCATGGAGGTATAGTTAAGAGTTTGGAGAAAAAATTGGAGCAAAATTTAAGAGCAGGAGGGAAATATATGCCAATTTTGTGCAATTTTTTTACAGCTTAGGCACCGTTGTACCATACCTAACCCTTCTACACCCACCTGCAGTTTTCTTCTACAAGAACATCCTACAAAGGCAACAATCTTGACATCGTATTTTTCATGTGAAAGAGATGGGTTCGATTCCTGTACAGGATAGGCAGGTACGAGATAGGCGTTAGATTTCCACTTCGTCACAAACGAAAAAGGATTGGGATTTTCAATGCTAGAAAAAATGATAGCCAGAGTTATGCACATGACATTGGCATGGACATGGTGCATAGTCTCGAGAAAAAATTGGAGGAAAATTTAAGAACAGGAGAGAAAGATATGGCAACCTCTATGGAAAGTCTGTAGGATAAGAATGATGAATAAATACTTAAACATTATTACTTGCAAAATGAAAACAATGAATAGGAATGAAATTATTCTATTTAAACTTACTTGTTAATGATGAACGACAGAATCGTAGGTCCACTTGCGGGTGCAGGACTTGAACACTGCAAAGTGCAAAAAAATAGTTCCAACTGTCGGTGCAAGACCCCAACCTTGCAAAGTCGAAGAAAACAAAAGAAAGAAGCAAGCAACAAACCAGTGAGCAAGCACCAAGAGGTCCATCTGCAGCTGTAGGACCTCAAACTTGCAAAGTTGAACCAAACAACAACAAGCAGCAACTGATGAACCAACGAACAAGCAACAACTAGTGAACCAGTAAACAATATATGTATCTTCAATGATGACCAAATTGCATTCCAAGCATAGAAGAAATCTGAAACATATGACGACCATGCGAGTGGAAATACTTAAACATTATTACATGCAAATTGCAAACACTAAACAACAAAGAAAGAATATGAATGAAACTATGGTATAGAAAATTACTCGACAATGATGAACAACAGAAGCACAGGTCGAATTGTGGGTGCAGGACTTGATCCCTACAAAGTGAAAAAACAGCTCCAACTGTGGGTGCAAGACCCCAACCTTGCAAAGTTGAACCAAAGAAAAGCAAGAAACAAGCACCAACATGTCCAACTTCAGGTGCAGGACCTCAACCTTGCAATGTTGAACCAAAAAACAAAAAGCAGCAACCGACAAACCAATGACCAATGAAGAAGAAGCAACAGTGAACCAGTAAACAATATATGTATCTTCAATGATGACTAAATTGCATTCCAAGCATATAAGAAGTATGAAACATATGATGGCTACGTGGGTGGTAGTGGACAACAATATTTTCCAAATTTGCAACATTGTATGGAAAAAATCGAGGAAAATTGTATTGTGAGAAGCCTATTTAAGTAAACATTTAAGGTTGTCAAGCTTGTTTAAGGGCCTCGCGCTATGCAAACATTTAATCTAGCAAGCATGTTTAAGGGCCTCATGCTATGTAAACATTTAAATTGTCAGGCTTATTCAAGTACCTCAAAAAGAGTGTCAATTCTCAAAACATTCAGTATGTAAACATTTCAATACAAATAGAAATAATAAAAACATTAAAAAAGAGCATCGATGCTCAGAACTTTCGGTATGTAAACATTTCAATAAAAATAAAAAAATTAAAAAAGAGCATCCATGCTCAAAACTTTGGATATCTAAACATTTACAAGATTGGGAATAGCGAAGCTGGCAATAAGACTTCGAATCTATTCTCCAATGAGATGATGACATATAAGGTTTTTTTTATTATATAAAAAATAATGTTTTTAGTTCTATAATTCGAACAATAGAGATGATACGAAAAATTATAGTCAAAGAACATATTAATATGAAATCAACGAATTATCGATTGTTGTAGTCCCTCTATACCTTCGATATAGACTAATAATAAAAAACCTTACATTTGGATATTCTACACTCTCTTTATATACTCCATACACCATGATTATTTATAGACTTAAATAGAATTTAGCATTATTCTTGATATAGTACACACTTTCTTATGATCATACAGTTAATTAATAGCATGAGGATTATTTATTGACTTGACTTTGTTACCTTAATATCAAGGGATAAATATTTTTTAATAAATAATTATTTTCATTTTGTAATATACTTTATTATTTTTATTTTGCAGAGTACAATTCAACATCTTATTATTATTTATATATGATGTTCTTTTTCCCAAGGCAACAATTTTTTGAAAATTCCTAAATGCTTTCTCTTATTTTGAGGGTATAAAAATATTTCACATGTTTTTCATAAATATTTATTTATTTATTTTGTAATACAATTTAATATTTTTATTTTGTATAGTACAATTCAATATTTTGTTATTTATATATTATGTTTTTTTTTAAGATAATAATTTTTGGAACTGTTTTTGGATATTTTTTTATTTATTTTGGGTAAACTATATTTTTATTAAGCAATGTTAGAACAACAATATGATTTCAAATAGTTTCAACAATTTACTTATAATTAATTCAACGCATTATTAATGGGAATATCACTTGGGTAGAAAGAATAACACTCTCTCACAACCATATAAGTTAGATTCAATTAACATATTTATATATTATGTTTTGTTTTTAGAATATTTTTTATCTTTTTAATTTATACTATATCATGGTAAAATATATCACATAGTGACAATATGTGTAAGAATATTGATGATGATGATGATGATTAACTTCCACTAAGATCGAATTGGTCTATCAGACCTTAAGAGGATAAGTGATTACTTGTGATTCTTTAGAATTTTGTTTATGTGTTCGAAAAGCATTAAGAGAAGCTTTCCAAAATCACCATACTTTTATTGAGTTTGTGACAACTATTATAATGCATACGTTTTGCCTTTTATTTTGTATGATATATTTCAACATCTTTATTTTTTATTATTCTATATTTTTCACCATACCATTTAACTTTGAAATTATTTCTTTTGTTTAATTACTTTTAATAAATTTATTATTATTTTTTATTCTGTGAATGCACATTTTTTATTACTTTATTCAACAACTTATTAGTAAATAAACATTTTTTTATTATCTTATTCAACATCCCCACACATTGTAATCCATATTGATTATTTTTCCTTTGCAACTCCACATATTATAATAGGATTTGATTTTTTTCCTTTACAATATATTTTTTCTTCTCAAACAATAACACATAAAAGGTGATTGGTATATGTAAATGTATTTTTTTAATTTTATTGTTTATTTAATAAAAATATATTTAAATAAGTTATTAAATAATTAATAATAATTTTGTAATTAAGTGAACTAACTTTAATGATCGTGTACTTTAAATTTTATAAAAAATATTTTAAAATAATTATTTTCTCACTTAAATATCATAATCAACTTTAACTAACTTATATTAAATACCATTTACACTTTTTAAAATATATTAACTTAAAAATATAATAATATTTTTTATTTAAAAATATATATACAATTGATATTAATATTTAAAACGATATTAACATTTAAAATGCAATTAATTTACTAAAGAAAACCATTTAATTATAATCATCATTATAAAAATATATTTTATATATGTATAGATTTTTTTCTTTCTGCCATTTAACTCTATCACTCTATACTTATTGTTTGTCTCTCCTACTATTAGTATCTAAAGGTATCTTTTCCCCTCTTTCTTGGCATATTTTACAGAAAAAGTGTGCTTGTCATTGATGGCAAGAACAACAACGACGATGGAAAACAGGGAAAGCATAAGCTCAAGAGGAGGAGCGAACAGTAAGCAGAGATCAAAGCTCGAAATAAAAAACGTAAGCTCAGGAGGAGGAGCGAATAGTATGCAGAGATCAAAGCTCGGAAGGAAAAGCGTAAGCTCAATGTGAGAAGCTTCAGCAACCATCCGATCAAAAAATTGATGGTGTTGATCGTCTCATATAACGAACATCAGTCATATGAGTGACTGTGGGCTTGAGGACCATTGGAGGATTGTGACCATCGGATCTGCAAGCCAGATCAACAACAGGGATGAATTGCGGGGAGAGAAAGAAGAATTAAACACCTTGCTAGTTCCAATACCACAATTGGTCTAGATCGTCAGATCTCATAGACTCAGATATCAACTACTGTGGTTGATCCAAAAAGTGATCAGATTAAGATGGATTGAGTTGTGACCATTGGATGCCCAATCGCCAGATCAACGGCAGGGATGAATTGTGGGGAGCGAAAGAAGAATTAAACAAATCGCAAGTTCCAAGCCCGCAATCGGTCTAGATAGTTAGATCTCATAGACTTGGATATCGACGACTGTGGTTGATCCAACAAGAGATCAGATTAAGTCAGATTGAGTTGTGGTCGTTGGATGCACAATCGCAAGATCAACGGTAGGGACAAATTGTAGAGATCGGAAGGAGAATTAAATATCGCGCTAGTTCCAATACCGCAATTATTCAGGACCGTCGGATCTTATAGCCTCAAATATCGACAATTGTGGTTGACTCACCAATGACTCACAATCGTTGGATCACTTTAAGTGGAAGGATAGGATAAGCGGGGCTAAAGGGTTGAGAATTTGATTGTCCGAATACCCATCAGCCGTCGAATCAAACCCAAATTCCCATCTATCGTCAGATCATTTTAAAGTGGAAGGATAGGTTAAGCGAGTTAAAAGGATTGGGAGTTCGATTATCCAAATACCTGTCAGCCGTTGGATCAAACCCAAAATCCCATCATCCGTCAGATCATTTCGAGTGGAAGGATAGGATAAGCGAGGTAAAAGATCTGAGATATCATTTATGCGAATTTTCATCAGCCGTTGGATCATTCTAAGTGGAAGGACATGATAAGCTAGAAGAGTTGCCTCACAGACAAATCAAGCCATCGATCCAAGATCATGATCGATGAACAACATTTAGTTCAGGTATAAAGATGTGAGGAGGTTCAGTTCTGGAAAAATCTCACTTCAGATTTTTTCAGTTTGAGATTTGAAAAACCAAAATCCCAAAGAGCCGAAAATCCAAAATGAATAAGGACCATCGGATATGGAGAACATACGATGACCATTATATTAGGGATATCTACGTCGGCAGATTACATCAGCAAACCTCGTCTGCAAGGACATGTGGCAGACCACGTCAGCAAAGGACATATGGTAGATCATGTCAACAAACCACGTTAGCAAGGATATGTGGCAGACCACGTCAGTAAACCACGTCATCAAGGACATGTAGCAGACCACGTCAGCAAAGACACAAGTCGTCTGATCTGAAAGATCACTTCAGGTGTATTCTCAACCGTTGATCATAATACAGTGGAAGGATAGTGTATGTTTGAAAAGTTGAAATCTCGAAGTTTCGAAGCACGAAGTTTCGACAGTCTTCCATCTCAATGTTTGATTAAGTCCTAGCCGTCGAATTGAACAATGAAAGGATGAGTGTAAGGATCAAATTTGACCATTGATTTGTTTCCATGAAATCAACCATCTGATTTGATTCGAAGGTTTGAAAATTTGAAAACTTGAAGTTCTAAAGGGAGAAGTTCCGCCAGCCGTCCATCTTATCAGAAGATTGAATCATGATCGTTGAATTGATAAGCGCTCAAGCACTTGTTAATCCTAGCATCTGGTCGCCATCGTTGGTCATGTGATATACGAGATTTAAATAAAGTTCACGAGGACCCGTGGATCAAAAAGCCTCTATGTGTATTATCCAATGGTATTGATCAAAGTGAATCTGATCGAATGGTTGTTGTTTCATCTCGTGATTTCTTGATCATTTACAATTCAGTTACACTAACTGAGTCATTGTTCCTGAGTGGTTGAATCATTGTTCATGAGCATTGGAATCATGGCTCTTGAGAGTTCTAAGATTACCAACATTAAGCATTGGAGATGTAGAGTGTAACAGATGATGAGAGCATGAATAAAAGAAAGATGTCGAGACAGAGGAAGGTTGTTGTTTATTTGTAAAACAAGTTGAACTGTATGTAATGAAGAAGACATCATGAACAGAGTGAGAAAGTGCATAGGGGAGGGATAGCACATAGAACCTATATGGTGCAGAGAGCATAAAGCGCAAGAAGATGTGAGAAGACAGACACCAATGCAGGTAGAGCATAGCAGTGTAGCAGAATAGTGATGAGACTAGTAAGTCATTGATAAATGTTCTATCACTGTAATAAATTTCAGCAAACAAAGATTTATACCTCAGGGAGGTAGGGTGGTGCTAGGGAGGATTGTTGTCCTCGGAGTTTCAAGTGGGTGCTTGAACACAGGAAGTTGTAGCTTCCATCTGGTTTCTTCTATAAAAACCAGGGTGGTAGGGTGGTGCAAGGGAGAACCATTGTTCTTTGTTATACAAGTTGGTGCCTGTGTGACTGGAAGTTGGTGCTTCCATCCAGTGGGTGCTGGAACACTCAGCGAGTTGGTGCTTCCTTCTATTAAGTGCTAGAGAAACCAGAGAGTTGGTACTCTCAGCAAGTTGCAGCTTGTAAAACAGAGGTGGTAGCCTCACAAAGAGTGGGCGCTCATAATAATTATAATGTATAGAAAATAAAGACTACTTATTATATTAAGAAGAAGAGGTTTTCTCCCTTTATGGGTTTCCTCATGAATATCTATCTTTTTATACTTCATATGTGTGATCGATGTTGAATACTCTATTGCTTACTTCCCTTAATTATTGTGATCATCATTAAGTGTTCTGTAATGAATTTAAAATGGGTATAATTGTTTAAGCACAGTAACAACTGATTCACGCCCCCCCTCTCAGTTGTCTAACAATTGGTATCAGAGAAGGTTCCTTTTATCTAAGGGTATATATTAGAGCTTAAACATGACTAGCCATGAAGGAACTTCAACCAATAAGGCCCCCTTGTTCAATGGAACAAACTTTTCCTTCTAGAAAGTTAGGATGAGAACCTACATAATGGCTTTGGGTACAGATGTCTGGGATGTGGTAGAGACTGGTTATGTAAAGCCAATTGTACTAGCTTCTAAGGATGACAAGCTAGAATTGAACTTCAACGCCAAGGCTGTGAATGTTAATCTGAGTGGGCTTGCAGAAGCAGAATTTGTAAAATTTATGCACTTAGAATCTACCAAAGAAATGTGGGACAAACTCATTAGTAGTTATGAAGGTAATGAGAAGGTAAAGGATGCCAAGCTTCAAGCCTACATATTAGAGTTTGAAAAGCTAAAGATGAAAGAGGATGAAACTTTTGGGAAGTACTTTAGGAGATTTGAAGAACTAGTAAATGCAATGAAAGGACTTGGTGAAAAAATTGAGGATGTATCTTTAGTTCAAAAAATTTTGAGATCTCTACCAGATAGGTTCAACCCAAAGGTCTATGTTATAGAAGAACTTAATGATCTAAAATCTCTGCCTATTGACCAACTCCTAGGAATTATGACTGCTTATGAAATGAGGATAGGTAAAGATAAACCCACCTCTAGAGAAGAATCATTTAAATCAGATAAGAATGAGGATTATGAGCCTTATGAAATTGAAGAAAAATTTGTGATAAGACTAAAGAAAGAATCAGGCAAGTACCAAGGCAAGTTTCCCTTCAAATTTTTTACCTGTGGAAATATAGGTCACTTTGCATCTAAGTGTCCACACAAGAAGAAGGACCAGAATGTTGAAGGTGAAGAGAAGTACAAATCCAAGAGATTTGGTAAAAAGAAAAGTTTATGTGTAAACAATGATGACTCTTCAGGAGACACGGATAGTGATTTTTCTTATGAAGATAAGGTTAATGACTTTATGCTTATGGCCAAGGAGGAATATGATAATAAAATCATGTAAAGTGATGTTGATGATGAAGAAGCTCTTCTTGACAGGAGAACTGATCAGTTCTCTAGAAGAAATTGCTAGACTCAGATTTAAGAAGAAAAAGAAAAACAATTTGTTGATATAGTTCGAGAAAGACAGTAAAAAACTTGATGAAGACTTTGCCCTGCTAAAAGTGGAATTATAAGAGGCAAAGAAAATAGAGGACATTATGAAACAATAGTTATCAAAGAAGAAGGAAAGATGTGAAGCCTTGGAAGAAGAGGTAGTGAGAACCAGAAACGAGATGGAGAAGTTTAAAGCATTGTATCTCCAAAATCTTCCAAGCATTAAAGCCTCAACAAAATTAAATGACATTCTGAGCAAACAAAGATCTCCTTTGTTGAAGACTGGTTTAGGCTATGTAAGTGGTTCAAGAAGCAAAGAGTCAGAAAGCAAAGAGTTAGTGAATATTATCAAGTTCCAAGTCAGTAGACAATCAGACCATGTGAGTACTCTGCCACCAAGATCCAATAAAGACAAGATGATCCCTGATAAAAAACAAAGATATCAAAAGCTGGAGTAACAAATGCCAAGAAGAAGGCCATCCTTCTGGTACCAAAATTTCTTCCATGGTTATTGTTTTTACTGCTCTAATTTTGGTCATAAGAGTTAAAATTGTCAAATTAAGTTTAGAGACATGCAACTGAGGAGATCAAGAAATAAGCAATATTTGCAACATAGAACTAAACATCCAATGAGTAGACAAAGTTGCACCAATCAATTTTACCTATTGAACAATGAGCTTGAATTTTATAACTGTCATAACTTCAACCACAAAGATGAAAACTACCATCTGAAGAATTACAAAGCATATCCAAGGATAAAACCATTAGCTAGAAATGCCAACACATGGAAAAAGAAAGATAGTGAAAATGTGGTCTAGTACTTTCATCTCAAAAACAAAAATACCCCTGGTATATAGATAGTGGATGTTCCAATCACATGACTGGAGACAAGGATACGTTTATGTCTATAAGTAAAAGCAAAACAGGAAATGTGACCTTTGGAAATGATGAACCATGTAAAATCAAGGGTAAAGGGATGGTGAGTTTGAGTAATGGTAAAGGAAAAGCCCAAGATGTTCTTTTTGTAGATGGGTCGAAACATAATGTCTTAGTGTAATTCAAATGTGTGGCAGAGGATGTGAAGTGGTGTTCACTTCCAAAGATTGTAAGATAAAGTCTGTAAAATCAGGACAAGTGTTGGCTAAACGCATAAGGACATAGAATAATGTATATGTGATGAAAGAAGATAGAGAAGAGTGTCATCTAAGAAAATATGATGAAAGCTGGTTATGGCGTAGGATACTTGTACATCTAAAATTTGACCACTTAATCAAGCTCAAAACTCTTGAGGCAGTAAAATATCTTCCAAGAATATCAAAGCCATAATATTTTGTGTGTAAACCCTGCTGAGTAGGAAAGCTAACTAGGACACCGTTTAAATCCAAGAGATCTACTTCAACAGAGAAACCACTCCAATTAGTTCATATGGATTTATGTGGACCATCAAGACATGAAGGCATAGGGAAGGAAAATTACTTCATGTTGATCATTGATGATTACTCCTGAATCACTTGGGTTGATTTTCTCAAAGAAAAAGATGAAGCATTTGAGAAATTTAAAATATTTGAGGCTTTAATTGAGAATCAAACAAGCAACAGGTTAAAGGAAATAATATCAAATAGAGGAGAAGAATTTATGTCAAGTGATTTCAAGGAATTATGTGATAAACATGGGATCAAGAGAGAATACACAATCCCAGGAACTCCACAACAAAATGGAGTAGTTGAGAGGAAAAAAAGAACAGTTTAGCAAATGGCTAGGTCAATGATGAAAGAGAAGAACATTGGTCAAACCTACTGGGTAGAAGAAATACACACAACAGTCCATATTATTAACAAAGCCCACCTCAAACCACACAGTGACAAGACACCTTATGAATTGTGGTATGGAATACCTACTTCAATCAAACACTTCAAAGTCTTTGGGAGTAAGTGCTACATAAAGAACAATAATGAAACCTTGGAAAGTATGATGACAGGGATGATGAAGGCATCTTCTTAGGATATGCTACCAATAGTAAAGGATATAGATTCTTTAATAAAATATTATCTAAATTAGTTGATTGCATTGATTTAAGGGTTGATGAAGGAGTCCCAGTAAGAGAGGTGAGAAATATTGAGTCTGCAACAGAGGAAACAGCTGAAGATGAAGATGAATAGGTCCAAGAATGAGAAGGAGAAGACTCTAAGTTAGATACAAATACTCTATAGGACTCAAACTAGGAGATCAAGACAAAGACACTCTTTATAGTTATTAGGAAGAATCATCCTAAACATTAGATAGTTGGTCATCTAAACCAAGGAGTTCACACAAGAAAGCAGTTGAATAATGTCTCAGAAAAATCTCAAATTGCCTTTCTGTCTTTGTTTGAACCTAAAGACTTTAATGCAGCCAGTGAAGATGACCATTGGGTTAAATCCATGAATGATGAAATTGACCATATTGAGAAAAACAATACCTGGGAAATGGTTCCTAGACCTAAAGGTAAACATTTTATAGGTTCCAAATGGTTTTTTAAGAATAAATTGAATGACCAGGGACAAGTTGTCAGTAACAAAGCAAGAATGGTCTGTAAGGGCTATGCACAGATTGAAGGACAATGTTTTGATGAAATCTTTGCACTAGTGGCAAGATTGGAATACATAAGAATGTTTATTTCCGATGTATGTCATAAGAACTTTAAATTATATCAGATGGATGTTAAGTTGGCATTTCTTAATGGAGATCTAGAAGAAGAAGTCTATATGGAACAACCCGAAGGTTTCCAACTGTCAGATAACCCTGACCTTTTTTGCAAGCTGAAGAAATCCTTACATGGATTGAAACAAGATCCTCGTGCCTGGTACTACATACTGGATAAGTATCTTCAAGACAAAGGATTCAAGACAGGAACAATTGATAACAATCTATATATCAAAACAGAGGATAATGATTTTCTCATTGTGTTGGTCTATGTAGATGACATCATCTTCGAAAGTAATAATTATTGATTGGTACAATGGTTTGCTTCTGCCATGCAGTCTGAATTTGAAATGTCTATGATAGGGAAACTGTCATTTTTTCTTGGTCTGCAAATTACTCAGAGGTATGAAGGAATATTTATTTCTTGGGAGAAATATCTAAGAGAAATATTGATAATGTTTCAAATGGAATATTCTACACCTGTGAGCACACCTATGGTCACTAGATGCAAGCTAAGAAAGGATGATGACTCACCTAATGTTGATCAGAGTTCATCATAGCATCTTGCCCAGCCATAATGCATGTTGTTGGAATGGTAGGAAGGTATCAATCTACACCTACACAGAGTCATTTGATAGCTTTCAAAATAATATTAAAATATTTGAAAGGAACGATGAACTATGGCCTATGGTATCCTAGGAATCAGAAGTTTCAACTATCAGTCTATTCAGATGTTGATTGGGCTAACTACGTGGATGAAAGGAAAAGAACGAGTGGAGGTGCTCTCTTATTAAGAGATTCCTGTGTAGCATGTGTTAGTCCCTAAAGTTGCACTCGACTGCTAAGGGCAAGCTAGGGCATCATTGATTTATTGCAAAAGTGTTTTGAGGGTTTTATGATTGGTTTTTTTGAATAAGGTGGTTTGAAATTGGTTTCAAGGTAACAACATAACATGAAAAACAAGATTAAAACAGAGTATATCCCATTGACTTAATAATAGGTGAACACAAAGATGGATTAAATCAATTTAGAAAAAAAAGGAAGGTGAAGCCTTCAATTTGTCAACTTCACAAGAAATCTTGCCTCAAAATATCATAAAGAAACAAGATTGTCAACTTGATATCAGACTTGAAAAATAATCTTTACAGTAAAATTTCCACTGTATAAATAATTGGTCAAGAATCAAAAAGAATTGCAATTCGAATAATGAATTCAAGCATGAATAGAGAAATAATAGAATAGAAAAGGAGAGTCTAACCATCCATATGCCTTTGTTATTAAGTGTCAAATTGAACATAAATGCCTTTATAATGTGCTTCACAAAAAGGTCCCTTGTATCTCCAATTTTTCGACCTCAACATGGTCTTTCTTCTGTCTATTTAAACTATCTATCAAACTTTCAGATCCTATCATC
This sequence comes from Picea engelmannii, assembly GCA_009831015.1. Classification (NCBI taxonomy): domain Eukaryota; kingdom Viridiplantae; phylum Streptophyta; class Pinopsida; order Pinales; family Pinaceae; genus Picea; species Picea engelmannii. The sequence continues at coordinate 140,976 of ML792116.1, read as the reverse complement.
TAGTATAGCCTTTAATGACTAGATTCGAATAGTATCTAACTACTAAGGTAGTTCACTCAAAAAGAGCTTCTACAACCCCAAAATAGATCACAGCTCAACAACTTGATATAGAAAATATTGCCAGCATTACATTTGACTCTACAAAATAGGAATTTTGTTTGATTCTGTAAAACAGATCGAGGTCTTAGCATTTTACTGACCAAAAACAAGTAGGCTTTGCCATATTTCCTAGAAAACATTTAAAACATGATTGTAACAAATTTCCATGTTACCTTTAGGATATAATCACAGCAGTGGCTTTCGCATTCTTCTGTTTGAGCTTTGTGGTAAGCACGACATTGTGCCAATAGAGTCTGAAATTAATCTCCCTGAGTTCTTTGAGCAATTCCCTTTTCTCTTTCTTCTTCTTCCAAAACACTTGAATCCTTTCTTGCTGGCGAGCATTCCATTGTTCTATCTGCACCTTCTCCTTCTTTAATTGTCTTATTGTTTTCTGAAACTCCTTGATCTTTTCTTTATAAGTTCTAATTTTAACTCTAAATCCTGAGGATTCTTAAAAAGGTGCAGGTTCATTTAGGTTTAAGGCAACGTTGGGTTCCTTGGCTTTAACTTGGTACTTTGAGACTAATTCCAAGCTATGTTCTTCCTCATAACTTGATGAATCTATAGCTTCAGGCACATCTGGTATGCGATCTGAGTCTTCAAAGTAATCATGTTTATCTTCAGGGGTTCCACTAATACCTTTGGCCATCTCCTTAGCTTTTGCTAACCTGGTTGAAGCTCTCGTTACAGGACCTATAGGTGGTGTAAGTATTATTTTTCCTTTGCTGTCATATTTCTTGGGCAATAGAGTCATTTTTGCCCTTTTCCTGGTACTTGCTTCAACATTCTCAGAATCATCTTCTATTATTATGAAGTTTTCTTCTTTGATTGACGGATTGAACATTGCCTTTGACTTCAGTCTATACTTGTTGGTCACCCTAGTAGAATTTCTTCTAGGTTTTTGTGATACGGACACACCTTTAACCATTTTCCCTTTGGTTGCAGCACCCCTTTTGTTGGTTGATGGCGTTTCATGTTTGACTGTAGTTTGAGCATCAATATCGTTATCTGAATCATTTTCCCCTTTAACATCTTCATCAGAAAATGTTTCAATTTCGGGCTCCCACCTAGGTATTTTACTTTTGCTCCTCCTAGTCACCTTGATATTAGAAAAATCTTCTTTCATGGGGGTTTCATAAAAAATATCTCGGCTCTGTGTAATGTTCTTCCTCCCTCTACCTTTCTTCTGCTTATTGGACTGAGTGATATGGTTTAAAGATTGTGTGAGCCAGCTCCAGAGCTTCTGTAATTCTCTCAAAGAGGACATGACTAGGGTTTTAATCAAGACTTGATGGAACGGGCTTCTTTTAGCATTGATAGAGAGTGACTGCACTCTTTTTGACATTTTTGTCAAGCTTTGGAGCAGAAAATAAGGGAGATTTAACAGGTAATCACCATTTAAATGCATAAGTATTTTGATATGGTAGATATAAACCAGTGAGAACCTTCCTTCATAGATGATATAGCTGTGGATCACGACCAGAGCTGTGTTCCATTCGGGTCGAATCCAGCTACGAGGTATTCCCCTTCACCAATCCAGATTTTGCTTATCTGGAAGCAGGAATTGGTTTACAAGTTATGTGACAACATGCTCCTTCTTCCACCATCTTTCTCCTCCAACCACGAGCCTGCAAGCCTTTGTGATATCCTGTTCTATTACTAACATCAACATTTTACCGATTTCGACCTCGTGACCATCGAAATTCATAGCGAACTCCATGGAGACATTCTCATCATAACCCTAAAAAGTGGTGAGGAATTCAAACCACCCAGCGTCTCTGAACCTTTGAGCCATCTGAGGATAGGCTTCACGAATTTCGGCACCCTCTGGTTCTATTCTAACAACCTGTCTACTTCTCTTTGGCGCCATCAAAACACAATTCTACAAATGGTGCCCTCGGGTTCCAAATTTTCCACCTGCAATTGTTAATGTATATCGTTTTCTTTGAGTGGATACCTATGTTCCTCACTGCAAGCCTGAACTCAACAAACTCGAACAGGTAAAATATAACGATCATCAAGAAAAAGGGTGATTTGAAATGAGTCCTGTGCGAGTACACAACAATCGGATTCTGAAACAGTTGAATTTGCAAATGATTTCCAAGCTTTCATGGACGCATGCGAACTCCCAACCCACGATTCGTGTCATCATAATGAAATTGGGATGGCATGCATGTATCAAGGCATGATTGTTTGGCGCTACAGGAATAGGCTTATTCCTATAGCGCTATTAATGACTCAGCAAAATTTGAAAATTTGAAAATTCAAACAGGCATACAAGGAGACACCTCATTTTTAAACCGTGATTTCAAAATCAAACTTAAATAAACTATCCCAAAACTGTAATGCAAACCATAAAAACAATAATTGAAATCAACTAGAAGCAGAAAATGAAGTGTGGGTAAGGAAGACTTAGGATAAGGGTTTCTCACTAAGCCAAGACAAAATTAGAGACTAACATTGGCTCCTTCTGGAGATGGAGTTTTGATAATAAACTCTAAGAACAACATACCATTGTCTTTCCCTTATCTCTGATTCACTGATTTCCCTGCAACTGTCGGTCTTTTATTCTCAGCATAACTGTAAAAAACAAGTCCATTGGGTATATGGAGTCTTTATTGAAAGAAAAACCTATTGTACTAAGTCGAACCTGATGAGTCCTTAGAGAAAATAGTGCTTCAGGAACCTCCCAATCACTAGGCCTCCAAAAATTTATGTGTTGTCTAAATTATGCAGGAGAAAAGTGTTAATGTTCATTACCTTAGCTATTCTGAAAGGACCATACCATAGATTATCGAACTTTCTGTGTTTTGCTTTATCCTCTCTTCTGGCGTCCCATCTTAACACCAAATCCCCTTCATTGAAAAAATCTTTCTTAGTTCCCTTATCGAATGTATCCTTGATTTTTTTCTGATGAGCAGTAGCTTTCTGATTAATCTGTTCTCTGACCTGTTGAACTTCAATCATCTAAAAAATTCTTCTTTGGACATCATTGGGTTCCTCTACTTCTTCTTGCAGAAATTTTAAGACTGGTAGGCCCAATTGAGTTGGAAGGATTTCTTATGTCCCATATACCATCTGGAATGGAGATGTCCCAATAGACTTCTTGTTGCTGATATGATCAGCCCAGAGGGAAAACTTTAACTTGGAATCCCATGCTTTTTTATTTTCTGCCAGTAATTTTCTGATAATTCTTATTAGAGTTTTAATGGAATATTTAGCCAATTCGTTCCCTTGGGGGTAGTAGGGAGTAGAATGAACCAACTTGATACTATACTTATTGCAGAATTCAATCATGGAATTTGATTTAAAATCCTATGCATTATCAGTGACCAGTTTTTTAGGACAGCCAAACCTGGAAAAAATATATCCCTCTAGAAATTCCATGATTACCTTGTATGTTGTATTCTGAGTCAGAATTGCTTCAATCCACTTTGTAAAATAATCTGTAGCTGTAAGAATTCATCTATGTTGTCCTGAGGATTCCGGATTAATCTCAGCGATGAAATCTAATCCTCACTGTTGAAACGGTCCATGGGAGACGATTGGTTTCAGAGGCAGAGATATAAGTTTCTTCTTTCCAGCAAATTTCTAACAGGTTTCAAATGCCCTGACCTAAGCAAAAATATCTGAGAATAGGACTGGCCAGTAATAGCCTGCTCTAAGAATTTTGAAGGCTAGCCTTCCAATGATGATGGCCTCCGCAGACACCATGATGCAGATCTTGAAATATTTGCTTAGCTTCCTTTTCATCCACACACCTCAACAGAAAACCGTTGGGGTCCTTCCAAAACAGGGTCTGATCAACAATACAGTGTTTTACAGCTCTCAATTTTAATGATCTGAATTTTGATTTATCTAACTCTGGGGGAGATTGAAAATTCAGAAAAAAAAATACGATATCTTTGTACCATTTTGAAGAAGCATACTTGTTGTTTAACTGTAAGTCTATTTCTTCAATCTGGACAGAAGAGTCATGTGTCATGTTTGAAAGATGATATAACCCAATTTCTTTGCAATTAGACTCTGTCATTAATTTGGCGAGGTTGTGTCCCTTTATCAGCTGAGTGGGCTTTATGGTGAGATCGTACTCCAGGATTTTGGTTATCCATTTCCCACGCTTTCCTTCACAATCTGGCTGAACCAATATTTCTTTGATTGCACTGCTTGGGACATAAGCTGTAATTTTAGATTGAAGAACATATACTCTGAATGATTTTAATGCCTTTACCAAGGTGTAGGCCTATTTTTCTATTAAATCATACTTCAATTCAGAATCCCTGAGAGTTTTTCTAAAGAAGTAGATAGGTTGCTCGTGACCTTGCTCATTTCTTTGCAGAAGAACAACAACTATGGTATTTTCTGATGCAAATGAAAACATCATGAATTATTTGTAATAATCTGGGATAATTAGAACAGGTGCCTGAACAATATCCTATTTGATCCTTTCAAAGGATTCTCTCACTTATGGTATCCACTTAATTTATGCATCCTTTTTCAACATGTCAATGATGTACTTGACAATTTCTGCAAAGTTAGGTATAAACCTCCTTAAAAAATTAATTTTACCAATGAATGATTGAATAGACTTTTTATTTCTCGGAATGTCAATTAGTTGAATAGACTTTACTCTTTCTGGATCTATTTTAATCCCTTCAGGAGAAATGATGTGTCCTAGAAGCTTTCCTTCCTCCATGGAAAAATGTGACTTTTTGGGATTAAGTGAAATGCCATACCTCCTGCATTTCTCAAAGGTTTGTTTCAAGTGCTATAAATGTTCTTCATCAGATGCTAAAAATATAGTGATGTCATCAAGGTAAATAACCATGAACTTGTCTTTCTCTCCAATGAAAGTGATGTCCATAGACCTTTGGAATGTGGCTCCGACATTCATCAACCCGAAGGGCATCTTTTCGTACATAAAGGTGCCCCAGGGAGTGGTAAAAGTTGTTTTCTTTTTTTCCTCTTCCATTATTGATATTTGATTGTACCCTGAATATCCATCAAGCATAGAGATTCTCTTTGCACAGACAACTCTTTGTAAGATATAATCCATTTTTGGAAATGGATAGTTGTCTTTCAGAGAGCACCTGTTTAGATTCTAGAAGTCTACATAGAGCCTTATCTCTCCATTCTTCTTTCTGACGGGTACAAGGTTTGCTACCCATTCTGAGTATATTAGTGGCACTATGATATTTGCTTCTAGCAGCCTTTTCAGCTCCCTTTCTATTATAGGTAACAACAAAGGATTAAATTGCCCGAACTTGTGTTTAACAGGTTTTGACCCAGGTTTCAAGGGAATTTTGTGCCGAATAATCTTTGTATTGAACACCTTCAAATCTTCATAAGACCATGCAAAAATGTCTGAATAATGTTTCATTAATTCAACATATGCTTCTTTCTGTTTTTGTGACAGTTTCCTAGATATCTTTACTAACCTGGGATTTGCATCTGAACTAATGTCACAGTCTACCACATATGTTTCTTCTGTTTGGATAACAACCTTCCTGGAAACATCATTATGATCGAACATCCTTTCTAGGGGAACCAAACCCTTGGGCATATGGCTTGTCTTCAGTTCAATGATTTTGTGGCCAACAGTTTTATCTTGAAGGACTTCTTCAACATATATCTCTGCTTCTGCATCTTCTTCATCTTGATCAATTGAAATGTTAGAAAACTCTTCAATGGTTTTCAAAAATCTTTGAATTTCCTCATCATCTTTAAAAACCTGCCAATGCTTTAGATTATCCAGTATTGAAGGTATGTTTCTAACTTCAACTTCAAATTTCAGATTAGGGAACATCGGAGTTTTAAAACTGCTAGCTGCAAGTGCTAAAGAATCGGCTTGCTGATTCAAATTTTGGTGCACAAAAGTTATATTAAATGCCGAAAAGAAATTATCCACATAGTCCCACACCTCATTTATGTATTATTTTAACCTTTTCTGTTTGGTTTGGTATATATTCTTGATCTGGTGAATAATAAGTTCCGAGTCTCCAAAAACAAATAGCTTATCTACTCCCATATCTCTAGCAGCTTTCAAACCCAACGGCAAAGCTTCATATTCACTGATGTTATTGGTGGTTTCAAATTCAAGTTTATATGACAAGGGGATAACTGTTGGACACACCTACCACACTTAGAGGGGGGGGTGAATGAGTGTGGGGCTCTTTTTCCCAAAACTTCCCTCTTACACAAAAACTCATCAATTAGCATTCAACATTTAGTCATTACCCATTTTTGTCATTTATAACCAGTTAGATGTGAGCATATATCAGCAACATATGTCAGCAATATATCATCAACAAGTCATCACCATAATGAACAAAAAGAACACAAGATGTATGTACAATTTTCTTTTTATTACAGACTACAATCCTTGGGGTTTATCAACAACAACTGAATAGAGTACAACTCTACAAGAGCACCAGCTCTATAATGAAAGACTCAGCTTACACCCTTAGCACCAACTGAGATGAGGAATCAATCCTCAACAGATATCAATCTGTCAACAAGTACGTGACCTGTCAGTAGTGCAGCCCACGTGTGAACGCACCTTGGCACACTACAGCCCGCGTGTAAATGTGGTTGCTGTATAATGCGGCAAGCATGTACTTCTAAGCAACTACGGTTTTTCTTTTCTTCACATGCTCACTATGCAACCTGCAATCACTTTCTCTTATGTCTTCCACTGTCCAAACTGATCCACAGCCGGTCATAACACATCCAAGCTCTCCAATAGCTTGTTCATGCTACACAACACATCAATATGAATGTTATCTCAATCATGTATAAGTAACTAGTATACCATAGCAATCATGTCACTATTGAATCACAAGAGTGCTTCTCACTTCATCAACCAAATCAACCAACTGAAGCACGTCATAGAAGCCATGACAAGAATGCCCTAAACATTCACAACATATCAAACAATAGTATCTATCAAGACAATAATGTAACCATACCAGTGTCTCAGTGATAGATCTGAGGCCATAGAATGCAGATCTGGAACCTTCCTCATCATCCAAGAGCTTGGCACCAGCTCAAACAAAAATCTATATGATTTTATCCACTCCACGCTCCCTGTACACAGCCAGCCTGCGTGTACACACACCCTATACACAGATAGCCCGCATGGACATCAGAAAATAGGGTTTTCTATGAATCCGAGATTTTTGCCGTCAAGATCTCCGACATGCCGAAACTTTGATGCATCCATGAGATCCTCCTCTCACTCTCTTCCTCAAAATAGATCTTCAATCATGCTCAAGAGATCCACATCAATAGGATGCTCTCTCAAGAGGCTCTCCATCAATCCTCCATAAGATATTCACAAGAATCTCTCCATTGATCCATAAAAGGATTCTCACCAAAATGTATTTTTTTACAAGAGATCCTAGCTTCTTATTTATACTTTCATCTTCTAGGTCACTTAACCCATTTTTAGGTTACTTAACCCATTTCTAGGTCACTTAACCTATTTTCTTTTATTTAGGGTTAATCACTTTCCATGAATAGAAAGTTCTCCAATACTTTATTATTTAAATATTCCTTCTTGATTTTGTCACTTTACTTTATCATTTAAATAATCCATCTTGATTTCTTCTTTTCAAGCACTTTGACTTCTTTGACCTTTTGGGGCTTCATGCCATCATATGGGGGTCCTTCAACTTTGTATAGCCATAACTCTCAAACCCTGAGGAGTTATGTGACATTCCACATACCACCGGAAATGGCATGACAAGCACTATCCATCTAGGATAGTTTCACCAACAAATTCAATGATATTCATCTCATTATTCCACCTACAAGAATGGGTCCTCCAACCGTTCTTCTAGGATAACTCATTCTGTAAAGCGTCTTCCTGTGAGGGCTTTCACCATAAGGGGACCACTTTGGAGTTCATCCATTTGTGCACCTTATCAACCATGATAAGACAATCAATTCACCACTGCAACATATATATCAATGATCCATCTTTATCAATTGGTTTCCACTTGGACATATAACATTCATCAAGGGCATGATCCATATTTATCGATTGGTTTCCACTTGGACATATAGCATTCTCATCAAGGGTATGATCCATATTTATCGATTGGTTTCCACTTGGACATATAGCATTGTCATCAAGGGCATGATCCATCAATTACTTGACATCAATCAATGACATCAATCAAACCAAACCATTTACATATGATCCAACAATCTCCCAAATAATCAAACCATTGGTATCAATGACAAACCATTGGCATCAATGACAACATGATCCAACAATCTCCCCCTTTGGCATTGATGGCAATACAAACATTGATGTCAACTCCAATTACCAGTTATTGATGTCAACATGTAGACAAGGCATGTTCTACATCAATAGTCAATGTGACTATCTCTCCACGTCAATTTCTCCCATGTATCTCTCCCCATGAATAGACATCAATCACATCAATGTGATTATCTCTCCCCCTTTGACTTCAATGGAAAAGGGCCATTCTCTTCTTTGGAGTTGCTCCCCCTGTCTTGTTGTCGCTATATAATCTCTCCCCTTTTGAACAAGGGATATCAATCTGATGTAATGCTGAAAATATATCGAACATACTCCCCTTGTGACCATCGCTTCTCCTGGAATTATGCCTCTGTGCTCTTTCTTCAAATATAGGTCTCTTTTCTAGGTATGCATCTGATAAATATCTCCTCCTAGAATCATGGGAGGAAGAGTGACTCCCCCTAAGGCTATGTCTCCCCCTATCTTCTCTGGAAGATGAACAATGTGGTACCATATGATGATCCTTGGACCTGTTCATGCATCAAACTTGTGCTATACCATTCATCATGAAACAAAATATATGTCAATAATGAAATAGAGAATCATGAACAATATATATCCACCAAGTACATCATGTACCAAAATGTTCCCACCATGCACAACACCCATGTACATCAACAATGTGCCAAAATATATCATTCATGAAATGTATCCACCATGTACCAACATGTGAATCCACCATCATGCCAAACATGTGCATCCACCAATAATACATCATAAGATATACTAGCCATGTACACCACTAGATTATTTTACATAATCAAATAGATGAGCATTTGATCAACAACAATCCATACTCTTGGGTTAGTGCCATGCACCCAATATTTATTTTTATTATACCATTGCTTGATATCAACATGAATACCTATAGAAAATAACGTCAGAACCTGCAATAAACCATGTCAGACAGAGTTATACCATCACATCAACCTCCAAGCCATGTGCATTTCCTTTTTCCCAGGGCTTTTCAACATACACGCGGCCTGCTGCTCAACTAAGTGCATGTGTACACAACCTATTCAAGGTCAGAACGCGTGTACACATGACTGTCACCACTGTTACATGCGTGTGCCTTAATAGATGACACTTTTGAACTTTCCTTCAATCTTTCATTCTGATCTGGTTGCTCTGTCTTCTTCACCCACTTCTGTAGATGACCCTTCTCTTCACAACTTGAGCTCTGAGTATCCATCTTTTCAAAGATGTCTCCCTTTCTTACTTCATTCCTTCTTCTAGCCATGCTATGTGAAGTCCTCATCATGGAATTTCTTCTTTTGTTCCAACACTCCTAGGATTTGTGGCCAAATCCACTGCAGTTGTAGCATCTCATTGAGTTACAGTGAATAGCAATGTGTCCTACTTGATCACATCTCCGACACCTCATGGTGTTATGGATTCTTCTATTATATCTTCTTTCATAGGATCTACACTCAAAATATTTGTGACCATATCCATTACATGAATAACAATACCCATGAAAAACACTTTCATGCCTTTTCTTTGGTGTCTCAAGAATGGCTTCTTGATGTATTCCTTGCTTTGTACTTTTGAAATTTTCTTTGCCATGTGTAGATGGTTTCTTTGCAACATTGTCTTCCTCTTTTGATGGACTTACCTCATGCTTCTTTGAGGTGCTTGCTTCAACATGTTTATCTTTTCCTTTGTATCCAAGACCTGATTTATCAGATGATGGTCTTTGACTTTCCAAGATCTCATCCAAGATTCGTGAGCTATTCAAGAATTTGTTTGACTTTTCTACCTTCTTTCTAAGGTCAACAATTTCAGCTCTAATTTGCAACATGAATCTTCCTTGTTATTTATTTGAATCTTCAATAGTTCCTCTATTCTTTTGGCTTCTTCAATTTGGGTCTTGAGATGGACAATAGTTTCAAAACTTTTGTGAATCTCATCTTCTACATTCATATATTATTTTCCTTCTTTTTGTCTTGTGATCTCTTCTTCCTTTTCTTCTAATTTGCTCTCTTCTTGTTCTTTGATCATTTCTTTTAACTTCAAGATGTGCCTTAGACTTCTCCTAAGAAACTTCTTAGTGTTATCCGAAGGATAGTTATAGTGTGTATAAAAATGATCACTTCTATACACGTATAACCCTTCTTCAATTTCCTTTTGAAGTTTTAATAGATTTCCTTCTATTCTTTTCATGGGATAAATACCATCAAACTTTACACAAACTATATCTACATCTTCTTCTTCACTTGTAGATAACAATTCATCATCGTCATCATTGCAATCAAGGGATTTAGAGTGTTCTTTACCTTCATTTGAAATATCCTCATGATCTTCCTTTTTGCCAACACCAACACATACTTCTTTGCCTTCATTTGAAATGTCTTCAAGATCTTCCTTTGTGTTATCTTCACTTGAAATGTTTTCAAAATATTCCATTGTGCTATTATCACTTGATTCTTTATCTTCACTTGAAATGTTTTCAAAATCACATTTAGAAATAATGCATTCAAGAGTTTTTTATGATTCTTTACCTTTGATGATCTTGATGGAGTGGTCTTCAATTTCTTCTTTCTCTTCCTTGCTTTGATATGTCTCCTCTAGATTTAGCCATAGATCCTTGGCAGAAGTGCATTGTCCCATGCTCTCTTTAATAGAGCTTGAGAGTCCACTAAGAATTGTCTTGAGAGCCAATGCATCATTCTTCTTTCCTTCCCTTTGAGTTGCAAACTTTGAATTTTTCTTCAATGGAACATATCCATCGATGGTTGCCTTCCAAATAGCTTCTCCCATTGTCTTCAAATACACTCTCATATCTATTCTCCAAGTAGAATAGTTTTCCTCATCAAGGATTGGAATTTCATCATCCATTTGTGTGTCTATGGATATCCTTCAATCTTGTTAAGGCTTGTAGTGAAGGTCAACTCTGATACCAATTATTGGACACACCTACCACACTTAGAGGGGGGGTGAATGAGTGTGGGGATATTTTTCCCAAAGCTTCCCTCTTACACAAAAACTCATCAATTAGCATTCAACATTTATTCATTACCCATTGCTGTCATTTATAACCAGTTAGATGTGAGCATATATCAACAACATATGTCAGCAATATATCATCAACAAGTCATCACCATAATGAACACAAAGAACTCAATATGTATGTACAATTTTATTTTTATTACAGACTACAATCCTTGGGGTTTATCAGCAACAACTAAATAGAGTACAACTCTATAGGAGCACTAGCTCTATAATGTAAGACTCATCTTACACCCTCAACACCAACTGAGATGAGGCAACAATCCAGAACAGATATCAATCTGTCAACAGGTATGTGACCTGTCAGTAGTGTAGCCCGCGTGTGAACGCGCCCTGGCTCACTACAGCCCGCGTGTAAACGCGGTCAGTGTATAATGTAAAAAAGTGTGTACTTCTAAGCAACTAGAGTTTTTATTTTCTTCATATGCTCAGCTCCTCTGCAACCTGCAATCACTTTCTCTTCTGTCTTCCACTGTCCAAACTGACCCACATCCATTCATAACACATCCAAGCTCTCCAATAGCTTGCTCATGCTCCACAACACATCAATATGAATTATATCTCAATCATGTATAAGTAACTAGTATACCATAGCAATCATGTCACTACTGAATCACAAGAGTGTTGCTCACTTCATCAACCAAATCAACCAATTGAAGCACATCATAGAATCCATACCAAGAATTCCCTAAGCATTCACAACATATCAAACAATAGTATATATCAAGACAATAATGTAACCATACCAATGTCTCAGTGATAGATTCGAGGCCATAGAATGCAGATCTGGAACCTACCTCATCATCCAAGATCTTGGCACTAGCTCAAACAAATATCTACATGATTTTATCCACTCCACGCTCCCTGTACACAGCCAGCCCAAGTGTACATGCACCCTATACACAAATAGCCTGCGTGGACATCAGAAAATAGGGTTTTCTGTGAATCCGAGATTTTTTCCCTCAATATCTCTGACATGACGAAACTTTGATGCATCCATGAGATCCTCCTCTCACTCTCTTCCTCAAAATAGATCTTCAATCATGCTCAAGAGATCCACATCAATAGGATGCTCTCTCAAGAGGCTCTCCATCAATCCTCCATAAGATATTCACAAGAAGCTCTCCATTGATCCATAAAAGGATTCTCACCAAAATGTATTTTTTTACAAGAGACGCTAGCTTCTTATTTATACTTTCATCTTCTAGGTCACTTAACCCATTTTTAGGTTACTTAACCCATTTCTAGGTCACTTAACCTCTCTTCCTTTATTTAGGGTTAATCACTTTTCATGAATAGAAAGTTCTCCAATACTTTATTATTTAAATATTCCTTCTTGATTTTGTCACTTTACTTTATCATTTAAATAATCCATCTTGATTTCTTTGTTTCAAGCACTTTGACTTCTTTGACCTTTTGGGGCTTCAAGCCATCATATGGGTGTCCTTCAACTTTGTATAGCCATAACTCTCAAACCCTGAGGAGTTATGTGACATTCCACATACCACCGAAAATGGCATGACAAGCACTATCCATCTAGGATAGTTTCACCAACAAATTCAATGATCTTCATCTCATTATTCCACCTACAAGCATGGGTCCGCCAACTGTTCTTCTAGGATAACTCGTTTCGTAAAGCATCTTCCCATGAGGGCTTTCACCATAAGGGAACCACTTTGGATTTCATCCATTTGTGCACCTTATCAACCATGATAAGAAAATCAATTCACCACTACATCATATATATCAATGATCCATATTTATCAATTGGTTTCCACTTGGACATATAACATTCATCAAGGGAATGATCCATATTTATCAATTGGTTTCCACTTGGACATATAGCATTCTCATCAAGGGCATGATCCATCAATTACTTGACATCAATCAATGACATCAATCAAACCAAACCATTTACATATGATCCAACAATCTCCCAATTAATCAAACCATTGGCATCAATGACAAACCATTGGCATCAATGACAACATGATCCAACAATATCCCCCTTTGGCATTGATGTAAATACCAGCATTGATGTCAACTCTAATTACCAATTATTGATGTCAACATGTAGACAAGGCATGCTCTACATCAATAGTCAATGTGACTATCTCTTCACGTCAATTTCTCCCATGTATCTCTCCCCATGAATAGACATCAATCACATCAATGTGATTATCTCTCCCCCTTTGACATCAATGGAAAAGGGCCATTCTCTTCTTTGGGGCTACTCCCCCTGTCTTGTTGCCACTATATAATCTCTCCCCTTTTGAACAAGGGATATCAATCTGATGTAATGATGAAAATATATCGAACATACTCCCCTTGTGACCATCGCTCCTCCTGGAATTATGCCTCTGTGCTCTTTCTTCAAATATAGGTCTCTTTTCTAGGTATGCATCTAATAAATATCTCCTCCTAGAATCATAGGAGGAAGAGTGACTCCCCCTAAGGGTATGTCTCCCCCTATCTTCTCTGCAAGATGAACAATGTGGTACCATATGATGATCCTTGGACCTGTTCATGCATCAAACATTTGCTATACCATTCATCATGAAACAAAATATATGTCAACAATGAAATAGAGAATCATGAACAATATATATCCACCAAGTACATCATGTACCAAAATGTGCCCACAATGCACAACACCCATGTACATCAACCATGTACATCAACAATGTGCCAAAAGATATCATTCATGAAATGTATCCACCATGTGCCAACATGTGCATCTACCATCATGCCAAATATGTGCATCCACCAATAATACATCATAAGATATACCAGCCATGTACACCACCAGATTATTTTACAATCCAATAGATGAGCATTTGATCAACATCAATCCATACTCTTGGGTTAGTGCCATACACCCAATATTTATTTTTATTATACCATTGCTTGATCTCACCATGAAGACCTGGAGCAAATAATGTTAGAACCTTCAATAAACCATGTCAGACAGAGTTATACCATCACATCAACCTCCAAGCCATGTGCATTTCCTTTTTCCCAAGGCTTTTCAACATACACGCAGCCTACTGCTCAAATGAGCGTGTGTGTACGCGACTTATTCAAGGTCAAAATGTGTGTACATGCGAATGTCACCATTGTTACCTGCGTGTGCCTTAGTAGATGACACTTTTGAACTTTCCTTGAATCTTTCATTATGATCTGGATGCTTTGTCTTCTTCACCCACTTCTGTAGATGACCCTTCTCTTCAGAACTTGAGCTCTGAGTATCCATCTTTTCAAAGATGTCTCCCTTTCTTACTTCATTCCTTCTTCTAGCCATGCTATGTGAAGTCCTCATCATGGAATTTCTTCTTGTGTTCCATCACTCCTGGGATTTGTGGCCAAATCCACTACAGTTGTAGCATCGCATTGAGTTACAGTGAACAGCAATGTGTCCTACTTGATCACATCTCCAACACCTCATGGTGTTATGGATTCTTCTATTATATCTTATTTCATAGGATCTACACTCAAAATATTTGTGACCATATCCATTACATGAATAACAATACCCATGAAAAACACTTTCAGACCTTTGCTTTGGTGTCTCAAGAATGGCTTCTTGATGTCTTCCTTGCTTTGTACTTTTGAAATTTTCTTTGCCTTGTGTAGATGGTTTCTTTGCAACATTGTCTTCCTCTTTTGATGGACTTACCTCATGCTTCTTTGAGGTGCTTGCTTCAGCGTGTTTATCTTCTCCTTTGTATCCAAAACCTGATTTATCAAATGATGGTCTTTGACTTTCCAAGATCTCATCCAAGATTCGTGAGATATTCAAGAATTTGTTTGACTTTTCTACCTTCTTTCTAAGGTTAACAATTTCAGCTTCTAATTTGCAACATGAATCTTCCTTGTTATTTATTTCAATCTTCAATAGTTCCTCTATTCTTTTGGCTTCTTCAATTTCGGTCTTGAGATGGACAATAGCTTCAAAACTTTTGTGAATCTCATCTTCTACATTCATATCTTCTTTTCCTTCTTTTTGTCTCGTGATCTCTTCTTCCTTTTCTTCTAATTTGCTCTCTTCTTATTCTTTGATCATTTCTTTTAACTTCAAGATGTGCCTTAGACTTCTCCTAAGAAACTTCTTAGTGTTATCCGAAAGATAGTTATAGTGTGTATAAAAATGATCACTTCTATACATGTATAACCCTTCTTCAATTTCCTTTTGAAGTTTTAATAGATTTCCTTCTATTATTTTCATGGGATAAATACCATCAAACTTTACACAAACTACATCTACATCTTCTTCTTCACTTGTAGAGAAAAATTCATCATCATCATCATTGCAATCAAGGGCTTTAGAGTGTTCTTTACCTTCATTTGAAATATCCTCATGATCTTCCTTTTTGCCAACATCAAAACATACTTCTTTGCCTTCATTTGAAATGTCTTCAAGATCTTCCTTTGTGCCATCTTCACTTAAAATGTTTTCAAAATATTCCATTGTGCTATTATCACTTGATTCTTTATCTTCACTTGAAATGTTTTCAAAATCACATTTAGAAATAATATGATTCTTTACCTTTGATGATCTTGATGGAGTGGTCTTCAATTTCTTCTTTCTCTTCCTTTCCTTGATATGTCTCCTCTAGCTTTAGCCATAGATCCTTGGCGGAAGTGCATTGTCCCATGCTCTCTTTAATAGGGCTTGAGAGTACACTAAGAATTGTCTTGAGAGCCAATGCATCATTCTTCTTTCCTTCCCTTTGAGCTGCAAACTTTGACTTGTTCTTCAATGGAACATATCCACCGATGGTTGCCTTCCAAATAGTTGCTCCCATTGTCTTCAAGTACACTCTCATCTCTATTCTCCAAGTAGAATAGTTTTCCTCATCAAGGATTGGAACTTCATCATCCATTTGTGTGTCTATGGATCTCCTTCAAGCTTGTTAAGGCTTGTAGTGAAGGACGGCTCTGATACCAATTTTTGGACACACCTACCACACTTAGAGGGGGGGTGAATGTGTGTGGGGCTATTTTTCCCAAAACTTCCCTCTTACACAAAAACTCATCAATTAGCATTCAACATTTATTCATTACCCATTGCTGTCATTTATAACCAATTAGATGTGAGCATATATCAGCAACATATGTTAGCAATATATCATCAATAATTCATCACCATAATGAACACAAAGAACACAAGATGTATGTACAATTTTCTTTTTATTATGGACTACAATCCTTGGGGTTTATCAGCAACAACTGAATAGAGTACAACTCTACAAGAGCACCAACTCTATAATGCAAGACTCAGCTTACACCCTCAGCACCAACTAAGATGAGGAAACAATCCTCAATAGATATCAATCTGTCAATAGGTATGCAACCTGTCAGTAGTGCAGCCCGCGTGTGAACCCGCCCTAGATCACTACAGCCCGCATGTAAACGCGGTCAGTGTATAATGCAACAAGCGTGTACTTCTAAGAAAATAGGGTTTTTATTTTCTTCACATGCTCAGCTCCTCTGTAACCTGCAATCACTTTCTCTTATGTCTTCCACTGTCCAAACTGACCCACAGCCAGTCATAACACATCCAAGATCTCCAATAGCTTGCTCATGCTCCACAACACATCAATATGAATGTTATCTCAATCATGTATAAGTAACTAGTATACCATAGAAATCATGTCACTACTGAATCACAAGAGTGTTGCTCACTTCATCAACCAAATCAACCAACTGAAGCACATCATAGAAGCCATACCAAGAATTCCCTAAGCATTCACAACATATCAAACAATAGTATCTATCAAGATAATAATGTAACCATACCAGTGTCTCAGTGATAGATCTGAGGTCATAGAATGCAGATCTGGAACCTGCCTCATCATCCAAGAGCTTGACACCAGCTCAAACAAAAATCTACATGATTTTATCTACTCCACGCTCCCTGTACACAGCCATCCTGCGTGTACATGCACCCTATACACAGATAGCCTGCATGGACATCAGAAAATAGGGTTTTCTATGAATCCGAGATTTTTGTCGTCAAGATCTCCGACATGCCGAAACTTTGATGCGTCCATGAGATCCTCCTCTCGCTCTCTTCCTCAAAATAGATCTTCAATCATGCTCAAGTGATCCACATCAATAGGATGCTCTCTCAAGAGGCTCTCCATCAATCCTCCACAAGATATTCACAAGAAGCTCTCCATTGATCCATAAAAGGATTCTCACCAAAATGTATTTTTTTACAAGAGATCCTAGCTTCTTATTTATACTTTCATCTTCTAGGTCACTTAACCCATTTTTAGGTTACTTAACCCATTTCTAGGTCACTTAACCCATTTTTAGGTTAATTAACCCATTTCTAGGTCACTTAACCTCTTTTCCTTTATTTAGGGTTAATCACTTTCCATGACTAGAAAGTTCTCCAATACTTTATTATTTAAATATTCCTTCTTGATTTTGTCACTTTACTTTATCATTTAAATAATCCATCTTGATTTCTTCTTTTCAAGCACTTTGACTTCTTTGACCTTTTGGGGCTTCATGCCATCATATGGGGGTCCTTCAACTTTGTATAGCCATAACTCTCAAACCGTGAGGAGTTATGTGACATTCCACATACCACCGGAAATGGCATGACAAGCACTATCCATCTAGGATAGTTTCACCAACAAATTCAATGATCTTCATCTCATTATTCCACCTACAAGCATGGGTCCTCCAACCATTCTTCTAGGAAAACTCATTCTGTAAAGCGTCTTCCCATGAGGGCTTTCACCGTAAGGGGACCACTTTGGAGTTCATCCATTTGTGCACCTTATCAACCATGATAAGACAATCAATTCACCACTACATCATATATATCAATGATCCATCTTTATCAATTGGTTTCCACTTGGACATATAACATTCATCAAGGGCATGATCCATATTTATCGATTGGTTTCCACTTGGACATATAGCATTCTCATCAAGGGCATGATCCATCAATTACTTGAAATCAATCAATGACATCAATCAAACCAAACCATTTACATATGATCCAACAATCTCCCAAATAATCAAACCATTGGTATCAATGACAAACCATTGGCATCAATGACAAACCATTGGCATCAATGACAACATGATCCAACAATAACCTCCTTGGTAGGGGAAATGAAAACAATACCAGCTCCAGAACCTTCTTTAGAACATGCCCCGTCAAAATACATTTTCCAAACAAAACTGTCTTTACTATCTCCCACTGCAGTCGTTGACTTTCTGACTAATACTTCTGCCATTTCCTCTCTCATATGAAAAATAGAAGAACCTAGATCATTTTCTACAACATATATTGGATGAATAGTGGGATTATTGTGATCACTTACCAAATAATCCAATCTGACTTCTCTGTATAATCTTCATTGTTCCCCACCAAAAATAGGTATGGTTGCATAGCTAAGATCCATCTGCAGAGTACCACCTACCTTCTTAGCCCAAGATCTTGAAAGAAGCATTCCAATTTTTGGTGGTATGTCAGACACAATAACATCTAATACCACACTTTTCATAGGCAACTGGGAAAGAGTAACCACCACATCTTTCATAACTCCAAGGCATTCGACCTTCTTGGAGTCAAAAGAATATAGATCATGATATGGTCTAGTAATGTCCAACCCTAATTCTTCTATCACCCCCTTAGGCATTACATTATGCGAGGCACCAAATTCCATTAATCAGTTGTGTAATATCTTGTCATGGATATTCAATGAAATGTAAAAAGGTGGAGAGGCATCAATTTTGTCTTCAATGTGAGGACCAATAGTTATAGCAGGGTTTTCATCCTCTAGATTAACTGTATCTGAAAAGGTGACATGAGTTGGTGCTTGAAGAGCCTTGAGGACGGTCTTTCTGAAAGGTTATGTTTTCATGAGTTCTAATAATGGCACTGAAATATTGATTTTGTTGATTTCATGTTCTAAATTGAAAACATAAACATTTTTATCTAGTTCCTTTATGTCAGTAGTGTTATCTTTGGCAAGTTGTTTCAATGGTTGATCCACATGAATCTTTGGAACATATTTGATAAACCCTGACTTAATTGGAGTACTGGCCTTCTTTGTGGACACAGGTGTATCTACTTTAGGTGCATTGGAACCAGATCGGAGATTGTATTTTTTTCTTTTAGGTTCTTGCCGGACAATCTCATCTCCATCTCCTTCCTGAAACTGATTTGCAATCAAAGCATCTTCATAATCCAGTTGTGTCACATGTAGAGGAAGTGATTCTGAATCATTCAAATGAACTGCAAGATCTTCTTCTGTATCATCCTCATCCTCCTCCTCATCTACCACGTTATTCTGAAAAGGAGGTAAAACTTTTTGGTCATCCTGGTTTTTCCTTTCTCTTGGTAAAATCTGAGGAACATTGTTCGGTCTTCTGAACTAATTTGGATTTCTGTAACCACCCTCCAGTACAGGTCTATTGGGTTGTTTTTGTTCTATCTTCAACCTGGTCATTTCAGATGTCAAATTTTTCAGCATCTTAGCCATTTCATCCATTTTAGAATCAGATGTTGAATTGGAAGATAAAGGCAATTCTTCCTTTTTCTTTTTCCTTTCTCTATCATTTCTAGACTTTAATTTGTCTGCTGCTAATATGTTAGATTCTACCTTGATAGCAGCATCTTTCATCAGGCTGAGGGTAGTAGTTCTTCTTTCCCTAAGCAACAAGGAAAATTTGGCATCAAAAGCATTGGCAAAGGTGATTTTAGCTGATGTCTTTAAAGGTTTTATCTCCTCTGGAATTTTACCATACATCTAGTTGAACCTTTTGGTAAAATTAGGTATTGATTCACCTTGTTTCCTCCTTAAAGCACCAAATTCGGTGATGTAGTATAGAAAGTCCTTTTTGTCTGCCCAATGTTTGATAAAGGCGTCATCTAAGGCTACGATATCAGCTATTGAATTGGGAGGTAAAATTCTGAACCACTTTCTTGCTTCACCATTTAGACTTTGTACAA
This sequence comes from Picea engelmannii, assembly GCA_009831015.1. NCBI lineage: Eukaryota > Viridiplantae > Streptophyta > Pinopsida > Pinales > Pinaceae > Picea > Picea engelmannii. Next base: position 120,556 of record ML792116.1, on the reverse strand, counting down.
ATAGTCTCATCCACACATCAACATGCTTTACATTGAAATTATCTGCAAAACTATAAAATGAACTCAAATGCTCTTCAGTAGTAATTGATCCATCTCCATTGAATCTGGGCAAGTATCTCATATAATCATTTGGTGGAAAGGCATACATGACTTGTGGAAGGACCAAGGGAGCATACCTTGCTGCAACTATTTCGTCCATTCTGTTTGCAGCCATATTGGCTAGTTTTGGAACTATGGAAGTAAGTAAAATTGGTGATGTTGAAGGACAAGGCGTCTCTTGTGTGTCACAACTTATATGTTTTGACACTGAATATTGATCTTTATCAGACAAGGATTTCTCCTCTTGACTATGATCAGCTAATGGGGTGAGAAACAGAGGGTTCTCAAAACAAAAATAGTGTGATCTGAAATATTCGGATGAGACAGATCCAAGAGATGACATATTATTGTTATAACAATAATAAAACCACATGCGTCCACGAAAGATTGGAAATCATTTGCAAATTCAACCGTTTCAAAATCCGATTGTTGTGTACTCGTGCAGGACTCATTTCAAATCACCATTTTTCTTGATGATCATTATATTTTACCTGTTCAAGTTTGTTGAGTTAAGGATTGCAGTGAGGAACGTAGGTATCCACTCAAAGGAAACGGTATACATTAACAATTGCAGGTGGCAAATTTGGAACTCGAGGGCACCAGTTGTAGAATTGTGTTTTGATGGCACCAAAGAGGAGTGGATAGGTTGTCCGAATAGAACCATAGGGTGCCAAAATTCTTGAAGCCTATCCTCAGATAGCTCAAAGGTTCAGAGACGCTAGGTAGTTTAAATTACTCACCACTTTTCAGTGTTATGATGAGAAAGTCTCCATGGAGTTCGCTCTGAATTTCGATGGTCACGAGGTCAAAATCAGTAAAATGCTGATGTTAGTAACAGAACAAACTATCGCAAAGGATTACAGGCTCATGGTTGGAGGAGAAAGATGGTGGAAGAAGAAGCATGTTGTCACAGAATTTGTAAACCAATTCCTTCTTCCAAATAAGCAAAATCTGGATTGGCGAAGGGAAATACCTCGTAGCTAGATTCGACCCGAATGGCACACAGCTCTGGTCGTGATCCATAGGTATATCCCCTGCGAAGGAAGGTTCTCATTGGTTTATATTATAATGTTATAACATTATTTAAAGCTGTTTTTTTACAGCTTTCTATATTTTGTACTTTTGGATCAGTGTTTCCTTGTTAAAGATCCAAATATTTAATTTGCTCTTCACTATCCATAGATAATGGAATTTATATAATATGTATAATCTAATAAATTGAGAGGAGATTTTTTAACATTTGAACATTAATGAAATATGTTAACTGTTTGTTTTCCTCTATGAAGTATGATGTTAAATTGTTATTTGAAGATAGTATGTGGTTTTATTTATGAGATTGAGACTAGATGTGGCTTGAAAGCAGGTTAACTTAATTGTTATAACATTAACAATAATATTAATGGATAATGTCTTATTATCCATTATGAACCTCATCCGCAAGGACATGTGGTAGACCACGTCAGCAAATGACATATGGGAGATCGTGTCAACAAACCATGTCAGGAAGGATATGTGGCAAACCACATTAGCAAGGACATGTGGCAGACTGATGCAGGAGCATCCGCACCTCGTCACGCGAGGCTGCATTTAGAGAAAGGAAAAGACCGTAGGGTGACGCCAGCATCACGGTTTTGACCATTTTGATGAGCGCCGTCGTTTACATAAAAGCCTCCATATTTAGGCGTACTTGTATACTGAAATAGACCACGAGCAGATAAGCTCTCGTCCTTGTACAGCAGAGACACTTATTAGATTTAATGCAGAGAGAGTAGATTTAGTGCAGGTAGATAAGACCATTAAGTCTAGATTTGACAATTTAGCTTTTGAGGGGGAAAACAGGATATAGACACCCTCCTTTGTATTATTGTAGATTTAGTATCAGCATTAGCATTGAGGAGAAGGAGGGAGAAAAACAGAGAGCTGGTGGAGAATCCCCATGTACAGATATTGAATTAATAGAGGAATTTGATTCAATTTCATGGCTGTGATTATTCTCTGTGTACTGTTCACCTTATGCTGTTGTATGCTTGCTTCTTGTTATGCTTTCATTATATATGCTGCATATGTGATCTCATGGCAGATTAGAAATCTGGGGGAAAGGAGAGAATGAGTTTCACTTATTCCACTGATTGAACCAGGAGATTCCTGCATAGAGTGCAGTTGAAATCTTCCGCATAGAGTGTGTAGGGAAGGTTCAAAAGGAGAACTCTTACTCTCATCCACCAGGAGCGACTAAGTTGAACCCCATCCCATGGGCGTGATTATCCCTTGTGTATTGTTGGGATTATGCCTTTTTATCTTTGTTTCTGGTTATATCCTTCTTTCGTATGCGGTGTACGTGATTATGTGGAAGAATTAGAAGCTGAGTGCCTGAGAGAATGAATTCAATTGTTTCTCTGCTTAAGCCAGGAGACTCCTGCATCGAGTGCAGTTGAATACCTCCGCGTAGAGTGCGTTGAGGAGTCTAAGCAGTTGAACTTTGTTTCTCTTTAACTCAGAGTCGTTTTGAGTTATTCGAGCCGTGCAGGTGAGTGCAGGTCGGATTGGAATCTCAGAAGCAAGTCTGAGAACAGAGAAGCCGGATTCCTATGGCAGGGACGGTGCAGAGTCCGAAAGGACTTCAACCCTGGGAAGCGTTGGAGTTCGAGCACAGGGAGTGTGTCCGAGAAATCTATGAAAAGGTCGGAGTTGGTAAAATCCCTGGCGGGATAGCACCTTAGTTTCCACTTGCATTGGAAAAGGTAGAGAACGGGGAAACTCTTCAAGAGGAAGAGAATCGATGACTTGAATCGTCGTGGAGAATCACTGAGATCGCGACCTGACTCGTAGGTCAGATGCATCGGGAGTTCACGACGGAAGATTCTTGGTTCTTATAGGGTAAGGTCACAAGGAGGCGAAACGCGACGTCCTGGAACGTTTTGCATGAGGTACGTCGGGATTTGATGATGTGACAAGTGATCTCGGGATATCGGATCTCGGGGTTGGGAGGCCTCAAAGTCTGACCCCGGAAGTGACGAGTGGGCGAGATCGCGAGATTCTGAGTCATCGGCATCTCGGCACTTCGGGTCTCGGGGTTTGAGCATTCGGTGGCATAGAATTGCGAGTCGCGATAGCGCGAGGACCCGATATGCCGAGACAGGGTCAACGTTGACCGGAAGTATCGGGTCTCGGAACCCGAGAGACAAATTCCCTGTCGCAGAATTCGCGAAGCCGCGAAAACCGATCCATCGTTAGAGTAAGAAGCGAGGATCGCCGGAAGTAACTGTGGGTAAAGAACTCCCGAGGGAGTTGGAAGAGCGTCGACTCTTCGGGTCGTGGAGAAAGAGAAGGTCCTGGCGGGGCGACCGTGCCGTCGAGGGTGGGGTTGCGTCACAGACCATGTTATCAAGGACATGAGTCGTCCGATCTGAAAGATCACTTCGGGTGTATTCTCAATCGTTGATCATAGTACAGTGGAAGGATAGTGTAAGTTTGAAAAGCTGAAATCTCGATGTTCCGAAGGGTGAAGTTATGACAGTCATCCATATCAATGTTTGATTAAGTCCTAGACATCGGAATTGAACAATGAAAGGATGAGTGTAAAGATCAAATCTGACCATTGATTTTTTTCCGTGAAATAAGCCATTCGATCTGATTCGAAGGTTTAAAAAGTTGAAAACCCAAAGTTCTGAAGGGTGAAGGTTCGTCATCCGTCCATCTTATCAGAATATTGAATCATGATCGTCGAATTGATAAGCGCTCAAGCGCTCGTTAAGCCTAGCGTCTTTTCACCATCGTTGGTCATGTGATATAAGATATTTAAATAAAGTTCACGAGGACCTGTGGATCAAAAAGACTCTACGTGTATAATCCAACGGTGTTGATCAAACCGAATCTGATCGAAGGGTTGTTGTTTCATCTCATGATTTCTTGATCAGTTACAATTCAATTACACTAATTGAATCATCATTCATGAGCAGTTGAATCATTGTTCCTGAGCATTGGAATCATGGCTCTTGGGCATTCTGCGATTACCGACATTGAGCGTTGGAGATGTAGAGTGTAATGGATGACGAGAGCATGAATAAAAGAATGATGTTGAGACAGAGGAAGGTTGTTGTTTCTTTGTAAAACAAGTTGAACTGTATGTAATGAATAAGACAACATGAACAGAGTGAGAAAGTGTAGAGGGGAGGCATAGCACATAGAACGGATATGGTGCATAGAGCATAAAGCGCAAGAATATGTGAGCAGAAAGATATTGATGCAGGTAGAGCAGTGATGAGATTGGTAAGTCATTGATAAATGTTGTATCACTGTAATAAATTTCAGCAAGCAAAGATTTATATCTTAGGGTGGTAGGGTGGTGCTAGGGAGGACTGTTGTCCTTAGAGTTTCAAGTGGATGCTTGAACATAGGAAGTTGTAGCTTCCATCTAGTTGCAGCTAGAAAAACTAGGGTGGTAGGGTGGTGCAAGGGAGAACCATTGTTCTCTATTATACAAGTTGGTGCCTATGTGACTGGAAGTTGGTACTTCCATCCAGTTGGTGTTGGAACACTCAGGGAGTTGGTGCTTCCTTCTAGTGGGTGCTAGAGAAACCAGAGAGTTGGTGCTCTCAACAAGTTGCAACTTGTAAAACAAGGGTGGTAGCCTCACAAAGAGTGGGTTCTCATAAGAATAATAATGTACATGAAATAAAGACTACTGATCATATTAAGAAGAAGAGGTTTTCTCCCTTTATGGGTTTCCTCGGGAATATTTGTCTCTATATACTTCATGTGTGTGATTGATGTTGAATACTCTATGGCTTACTTCCATGAATGGCTTACTTCCATGAATTTCCTCTATTGGGTTTCCTCAGGAATATCTAATGCACATTCTTTACTTGTAGATTAGATTTACAAGTATATTATTTTGATGTGAATTTCGCCACAACATCATTTGCTAATGGTATGATTTTTAAATTAATTTAAAAAAATTATTTGTTTTAAGTTTTTAATATTCATGTAAGTGTGTTGAAAGCATTTTAAGGGTGTAACATGACTACAAATTTTTCTTCCTTCAAATTTTTTATTCCATATTTTTGGTTTTCCAAAAATTCTTGTTTAGTTGCATTTTAATGTTTGTCATTTGTTTTTTTAATTTTTGGTGTCTCTATGTTCAAGATTCGCTAATGGAGTATAATACCTTGGTTTTGACCTTGGAATGTATTATATATATTGTAATGTATGGTTATGGAAAAGTATATCCTCTATTACGAAGTGTCAACATTACATCTCATCTCTTTTCCACCTTGTGCCTTAAATGAATCCATCTACCACTTATAAAACCAATCATTGGATGCATGTAAGAGGTTGGTGGGGAAGTCTTCTCACCTAGTTATCGAAGCGTGATTTGAGTACAATTACCACGGGGAAGTGTAAGAGTGCTCCATTTTTTTTCTAGAAGGAATGTTAGCAATCATTCCCTCAACTCTCTTTTCCATTCACTCCATTCATTCTATCACTCTCACATTCATGCCTTAGACTTCTAACTTTGTGTTCTCCATTACTAACCAATATAAAAATTGACCCCCAAAAATGAGCATTGTGAAGAGGAAATTGTAGACCTTGGATGGGAAATAGATCATTGTAGGAGAGCATAGAGGGTGGGAAAATTATGAATACATTACCATCATGTACTCGTTTCTCTTTGAATGCTTGAGAGCCAAGTATTATTATGCAAGTAATTTCTAGAAAGCATACAACAAATTGGGCTCTTATATTGAAGAGCACTGGAGGGAAGAATATCCATGAGGCATTGTTGAGAAGAGAAAGCAAAGATATTTCTTGTGCTATGTGGGGTAGTGAATGAGAGTGCCATTGTTGTTTGAGCACTGAATGAGATGCCTGAGTACTTTGAAATATGCAAATTGGATGAGCATGGGAGCAGATGGATTGAGTTGAGAGAGATGGAAGCTCGTATCTTGGTTTCTTCATCTTGGTGGAGGTCGGTTTGGGGGTGTAATATGCATTGGATACCTATGGTTGGGTGGAAAATTGCTCATACACAACAAGTTTCTTGGAAAATATTCTATTAAAAGATAAGTGTTTTATCATTGTGTATGAATGTGAAATTAATGTTTTTTTTTGTTATGGAAATATATGTATTTTTCATGTTATGTATGATCATGGTTAAATTTGGTGATGGGAATTTGGTTTCCATGAACTTATGTTAATCCATGCTTATTTAATTTTTCATTTTTTAATTATTGCACATGTGCATGCATTTATTTAATTATGGTCCTTAGTGGGAGACTTTCTTTGTTGAATATTGTGGAGATATGGCCTATAAGGGTTGAAATTTGAAATCCCTATTGTGTGTCTCCCTATCCCATATCTTGGAGGGCTAGGTGGAGATGCCAAATGGAGTTCCACATCCTCACCTTCTCTTAGCATTTGACACAAACTACAAATGTATGTTGTTACTTCCTTGTTCCAACCCATACATCTCTACCTCTCTTATTCTCCTTTAGGTTATTAGAAAAGACTCTAATGATGTGCGTGTGTGTGTTGCAATGAGGTGACAGATGCTTATGGTTGGGAAATACATAAGCTTGTGGGAAAAATCATGGTCCTTTTGAAGGGATTTGGGTGTTGAGGAAGGGAGGATGGAGCATGCGTTAGGTGTTGAAACACTAGAAATGCAATTGAAATCAATTACTATCCTTGTTGTGCACAACCATATCTAAGGTCCAAAAATATTCCTCACTATCAAAGTCGAAGAGATTCGGGTCATCCTCCACCTTGCCCTAATTTTCTACTTATTCATTCCCATCACAACGTTTCTGCTAGTACCACGAATGGCATTAGCACTTTGAATGACATTACAATCAGTACTTGCATATGATTCATTGGCATCTTTAGAACAAGAAGATGATGATCACTACTCATTGTCTTCTCCCTTCTCTTTTCCATTGCATGAATGCCCCCTTCCACTGACATATCTACTTTCTTATTTTATCCATACCTATCCTCCATTGTTACTCTACTTCATAAACAATCAACTAACAAAGGAAACAAAGGAAAATGTTTAAAATTTTAATTTGGGTACTTCTAGGTAACCCAAAAAAGAGACTTTGTTCTTTTACTACCCAAAACTGCTTTGTTTTCTAGGGCATCTTAGTAGTGACCTTCAAATACTCTATGGATTTTGCTAGACTTTATGGATGGGGATGTGTGTGATAGGCAACATGGTATTGGTGGATCCAAATTTGTTGTACCAACATGACATTCCTTTGCTCTCAATGAGGCCCAATCCTTATGAAGTGCATATTGACGAATTATTTCTAATAACAGAAAGTGCATAGTGATATAAACCTATGTAATATCAAGCATGTACACAACCTGTAAAATAGAATAATGCATGCTCTACATGTGGCTCTATTCTACCTATCAACAACACTCTAGTCTTCTTAATTACCCAAATAGATCCCTTAATTACTGTGATGTATGTTTCTCTGTAAATTATATCTTCACTAATCCAAATATTAGGAGATATCATTGATCAGTGACCCTACATTGTCGACCGTGGAAACCCTTTCACACATGGAAATATGTAAATTAGAACGTCATATAAAAGTCGCAGGATTGGGGTTTTTGTATTCGTATAACTCATGAATATATTACAACATATCCTTGTCAATTTCTCGGGGACAAAATTGCCTTACCATGTAAAACGTACTATTAATGGTAATAACTTTTGTTCTAATAACATTTAAGTGTCACCATGATAATATATGTTGAGACATAGACTTCTAACATAATAAAGTTATATAAGTATATCTTGTAAACATTTGGCTACAAATAATAAATACGTTGGTGAATTATATCATTTTGCTTGCATTTTTCTATTATTATTAAATGCCAATAAAATTTAGTTTATACATTCTAAGTTTTTATTATTCTAAGTTTTTATTTTTTTTGAGTATATTTTAGTTATTGAAATTTTACAATCTAAATGTTTTAATAGTTTTTTCATGATATTAAATTGATTTATACATTATAAATATAATTTAAAGAATGGAAATTTTTTATTTTACCAACAATTATATAACTAAATTTTCAAAATAATAAAAAACATTTTTACTAACTCTGAAATTATAAAATTATCAACTTATCTTTTTACAACATATTCACGTCACTTTGGCATTCCTTTCCCGGTTTGAGGTATGTCATTTTTTCTATCTTAAATCCAATTCGTCATAGTCTAAATGTTCTAAGAGATTATTTTTCTCCTGTGATATTTTTCGGGAAAATTTTTCCAAAATTGAGCAAGAAATTATTAGATCCACAAATTCGAGTGATTATTTTTGTATAATCCAAGTGCCCTATGAGTTCCCCTCAATCATCATGGCATGGAAAGGAAATTCATGAAATGGAAAGGCATGGAAAGTCATGGTAAGGAATGGCATGGAAAGGCAAGGCAAGGCATCACATGGCAAGCCAAGGCATGGCATGGCATGGAAAAGCATGTCAAGGCAAGGCAATGCATGGAAAGGAAAGAAAAGGCATGGCAAGGCATGGCATGGCATGGAAACACATGGCATGGCATGGAAATGCAAGAAAATAAATGGCATGGCATAGAAAGGCAATGCAAGGCATGGCATGGCAATGCATGACAAGGTAATGCATTCCTTGGAAAGGGAAGGCATGGTATGGCATGGTAAGGCAAGGCAAGGCATGGCATGGAAATGCAAGGCATGGCATGGCATGGCATGGCAATGCAAGGCATAACATGGCAAGGCATGGCATGGTAAGGCATGGAAAGGCATGGATAGGCAAGGCAAGGCAAGGCAAGGCATGGCATGGCATTGAAATGCATGGAATGACATGGCATGGAAAGGCACGACAGGGCATGACAATGCATGACATGGAATGGCATGGCATGGCATGGCATGGAAAGGGAAGGCAAGGCATGCCATGCCATGCCATGGAAAGGCAAGGCATGGCATGGAAAGTGAAGGCAATTCAAGCCATGGCATGGTAAGGAAAGGCATGACATGGCATGCGAAGGCAATGGAAGGCATGACATGGCATGGCATGGCATGGCAAGGAAAGGCATGGAATTCCATGGCATGGAAAGGCAAGGCATAGCATGGCAAGGCCTGGCTTGACAAGTAAATGCATGGCATGAAAAGGCAAGGCAAGCCATGGCATGGCATGGCATGACATGGAAAGGCAAGGCATGGCCTGAAAAGGCAAGGCATGGCATGGAAAGGCAAGGAAAGGAAAATAATGGCATAGCATGGCACGAAATGGCATGGAATGGCATGGAATGGAATATGAATTTAATACAAGGCATGGCATGGCATAGCATGGCATGGCATAGCATGGCATGGCATAGCATGGCATGGCATGGCAAGGAAAGGCATGGCATGGCAAGGCAAGGAAATGCAAGACATGGCATGGAATTGCATGGCAAGGAAAGGCATGACAAGGCATGGCTTGGCAAGGAAATGCATGGCATCGCAAGGCAAGGAGATGCATGACATGGCAAGGAAATGCATGGCAAGGAAATGCATGGCATGGCATGGAGTGGAAAGGCGAGGCAAGGAAAGGCATGGAAATGCATGGTATGGCAAGGCAAGGCAAGGCATGGAAAGGCATGGCATGACATGGAAAGGCGAGGCATGGCATGGCATGGAAAGACACAGTAAGGAATTTCATGGAAATTCAAGGAAAGATAAGGCAAGGCATGTCATGGCAAGTCAAGGAAATACAAGGCATGGCATGGAATGTCATTCCAAGTCAAGGAAATAAAAGGCATGGCATGGCATGGCATGGCAAGGTGAGGCATCCCTTGGCAAGGCAAGGCAAGGCATGGAATGGAAAGGAAAGGAAATGCAAGGCATGGCATGGCATGGAATGGGAAGGAAATGCATGGTATGGTCAGGAATGGCTTGGCATGGCAAGGAATGGAATGGAAAGGAAAGGTAAGGCATGACATGGCAAGACAAGGAAAATCATGGCATGGCGTGACAAGGCAAGGAAATGCATGGTGTGGCATAGAAAGGAAAGGCAAGGCATGTCATGGCAAGGAAACGAAAGGCATGGAAAGACATGGCATGGAAAGGAAAGGCATGACATGGCATGGCATGGAAAGGCAAGGTAAGGAATGACATGGAAAGGAAAGGAAATGAAATGCAAGGCATAGCATGGAATGACAAGGAAAGACATTCCTTGGAAAGGAAAGGCATGGCATGGCAAGGAAAGGCATGGAATGGAAAGGGAAGGAAAGGGATGGCATGGAAAGGCAAGGAAATGCAAGGCATGACATGGCATCGCATGGCAAGGCAAGGCATGCCATGACAAGGCATGGCTTGGGAAGGCAAGGCATGGCATGGAAAGGCAACGCAAGGCATGGAATGGCAAGGCGAGGTATGGCATGGCAAGTAAAGGAAATGCATGGCATGGCATGGCATGGAGGGGCATGGCAGGGCATGACAAGGCATGGCATGGAAAGGCAAGGCAAGGCAAGGCATGGCATGGGATGGAAAGGCAATTCAAGGCATGGTATGGGATGGAAAGACAAGGCATGACATGCCATGACATGGCAAGGCAAGGCAAGGAAAGGCAAGGCAAGGCATGGCATAGAAAGGAAAAGTAATGCATGGTATTGCAAGGCCTGGAAAGGAAAGGCATGGAAAAGCATGGGTTGGCAAGGCAAGGCATGGTGTGACATGGCAAGGAAAGGCATGGCTTGGTAAGGAAAGACATGACAAGGAAAGGCATGGCATGGAGTGGCATGGAAAGGAAAAGCATGGAAAGGTATGTCATGGAAAGGCATGGCATGGTATGGAAAGGCAAGGCATGGAATGGCATGGCGTGGAAAAAGGAAAGGAAAGTAAAATAAATGAAAGGAAAGGTATGGCATGGAAAGGCGATGCAATTCATGACATGGAATGGAATGGTAAGGCATGGCATGGCATCAAAAGGCAAGGCAATGCATGACATGGAATGGCAAGGCAATGCATGGAATAGCAAGGCATAGCATGGCATGGAAAGGTAAGGCATGGAATGGCATGGAAAGGCAAGGCAAGGCATGAAAAGTGAAGGCAATTCAATGCATGGTATGGCATGGGATGGAAAGGAAATGCATGGCATGAAAAGTGAAGGAAATGCAAGGCATGGCATGGCATGGAAAGGCATGGCATGGCATGGAAAGGCATGGCATGGAATGGAAAGGCATGGAAAGTGAAGGCAAGGCCAAAATTTCAACAATTAATAAATCTAAAATATGTGTTCAATTATCTCTTTTACATACCTATGGTCATTCAAGTAGACCATTGGGATCACTTCTAATATTAACAGTCTCTATTAACTTCGCATGCTCAAAGTAAGGAAAGAAGTATCGTACCTTTGATGAGTTCTTACTTGGCATTGTTTGTAGTTGGAGGTTTATAGCAACAACAAAGTTCATAAAGTGGTATACAACTTCACCTGGTCTATAATCTTGAAATACATAACCACCTTTCTTGTGTATTCTTTTATCCTATGTCAGATATTCTCCTTTAATAACCATCGACCCAATTGGAAATTCAATGCCTTCGTAGTATGTTACTGATCACATGAGGGTCTACTTTCCCTCTAAGAAACATGCCAACCAATAATCAGGGCCCCATTCATTACCTCTTGGGGAAACCACCACGTATATGTTCCCTACAAAAAATTTAATTCCAACATGTGAGTCCACTAAATGACCAAAGCATAAAACATTGATGTTAGTTATTCAAAATTTAATAGAATGTTTCAATGAACCTCGCAGTACGAGATATGAGACATGATCATAATCTGCTGAAATACTTGATTACTCCTCCAACTGGAATTATTGCATAGTTATACAGTGACCAATGGGCAGTGATACACAATCCCATCTATCAACCCATTTTGTTGATTAACAATCATCCCATTCATTACTACTACATGGACCACAAAAGCAAGAGAGTTTTTTCGTCCATATTTCAACTATTGCATTATCTGATGTTCTAACTGAATGGAATCCATGAGTGCCCTAGATTTTTTTGCATTCATACCACTGTGATTGATCTACATTGACCACCTCCAAAAAATATCTATGTACATGTCTTTTCTTGTGTGATTGGTCTTCATGGGTTTCTGTTCCCTCTCCCATTACTTAAGAACACCATTTAACAATGGATTTTTCATCTCGAATGAGGGAAGTAGTTGTGAACTTCATTTATTTCTTGTGTAACTCTCGTTTTGTGCATGCACCTGTTCCATCATGCTCCCCTTTCACGTGCTCGAACTCAAAATAGTTCCAAATGTGTGGTAGCTTGAGTTTTTTGTGCAACATACACAACCATTGAAATACATGAGCATTTTTGAACTAGTCTGTGCAACCATTTGACCAAATCCAATGTTGATCCATCTGTATGTTATTCTCCTTAAGGTGATTGTAAGACAAATGAAATAAATGTTGTACATAGGCTAAGTCATGGCACCGATCATCATTTATGTAGAAATGATACTCCTTCAATATAACTATGTTTTCATCATTATTATCTGTCCCATGTATGTATGCGATATGGACCATTATCTTGACTTGCTTTGAGTGTTAATAATAGCTTTGAATATTACTTTTCGGCTGAAGGGTGTGGTTCTCAACAAAATTAACCATTGATAACACAGTACTAACGGGAAATGTATCTCTGCATATTCTAAAATGCTTGTCATGCCATTGAGTCACATGCACATGCTAAACATATTGTCGTGTCTTTTCAACGAAGTCCTTCATGAAGTCACATAATCGTACCTGGGAAGTCATCAATTATATATATTTTTATTTCCCATCCTACATCAATATCATATTCGACATATTTAAAGCTTTGCAAGGAAACCTCCTTCCTACCCAATTCATACTCATCGCTTACATAGATGCATTTTCTCAGTAATGTCATTCCACTGCACTTGGGTCATGTCCCATCTAAGCAATATTTTTTATAAAATGTACAACCCTATGGCCTTGTACACAAGATGTTGTGAATAAAGTCGATAGGTGATGGTAGCGGAAATATAATTGAGCATTCCTGCAAAAGGATGTTATGAAAAACACGAAAAATAAATGTATGTGTCATAATAATAACCATACTTAATGTGATATCTACAACAACGTGTGTTACGAATTGTGTTTATTCGAACATACCAAGGCTTTCATTTATGGAAAGATCGTTGGCCCAAGTTAAGTGCATTATGTATTGTCCTAAATCTCTCATACAATTTTGTCTATGTAATTTCAAGAAAATGTTTAATATAGGGTACACAGTCTCTAGATACCCTTCTCAATTTTAGTACATCGTTTTGTTTGGAAGAAGGCCTAATTTTCTCATGCCATAAATCTTGTACTAGTCCCTTAACTATTCCAATTAAATTCATATCAGAATGAGGTAGCCTACCAGTGAAGGCCCACAAATATGTTGGGCCACCTGTGTTGAGGCTATTTCATCTATTATAATACTTTATAAGGGCTTTGACATTGCATTTCATGATACAATAGGTTTTTTGTAGAAAACGATGTTTTCTTATGATTTTTCTAACAATTGATTGTGACAAGAAATGTCGAGATGCATTGTGGTCTTTAGAACGAGATTTCTTGCCAATTATTTGAAAAGCGTCGACAAGGTTTCTAGCAATATGATGACTTGTTTCTAAACTTTTGATTGTTTTAATGCCTAAAATTATCCTAACAACAATCAAACTTCTAGATTTTAACAAAGCCAAAAATAATTTACATTTAGCGACATCAGATTTTGGTTCAAAATATTCTTCAATGATTTTATAAGAATGATAATGAATAGTGTGGTTAGTTAACTTACCTTCAAGTGATGCTAGACCACTTTCATCAAATTAAATGCATTTAGGATTTCTTCTCCACACACTACTCAATATAGGTATGGACAATGAACCCCTATTCTGACACTCTTGACCTCCCTACTATGGAGTTAACAATGCCACTGTTCTTTCCCCTTTAGTCATTGGATGATCAAATCTGGGAGGAGAGTGGACATGGGATTGACTAGTTTCGGGAATGTCTAACTATCCAACAAGAGGATGCACCACATGAACTTCTTCACCACAATTTTGTGCACCAGTTGCCTCTCCAACTCCAATCAAATCCTCCATCATTTGGTCATCCACAATAAGTTTTCTTGATGAGATACTGCATGGATTGGTCTCTATTGAACTCCTATGCTTTACTTGTGGTGATGGAGGAGAAACAACAATGACATTTATTCTGCTAGAAATTGGATTTCCCTCTTCTGAAAGACTATGCTTTAATATACATAACTTTTCCTTTTCTCTTTTGTCTTCTACATTTTCAATTGGTGTATGTTCCCTTGAGGAATTTCTTTCTTGATTCTGTCAATTCCCCTTGTTGTAAGAGAAAAATGGGATTCCAAACACCCCACCACAAATTTGTCTTGGTATTACATAAGAAGACACAACTAACAATTCCAATTCCAAGTGGACAAATTTATCTTCGTATTACAAAAGAAGACACAACTAATAATTCTAGGACAAATTTTTCTTGGTATTACACATGAAGACACAACTAACAATTCCAATTCCAATTGGATAAATTTGTATTGGTATTACACAACTAATAATTCCAATTGGACAAATTTGCCTTGGTATTATACAAGAAGACACAACTAACAATTCCAATTGGAAAAAAATTGGCTTCCAATTCCAAGAAGACACAACCAACAATTCCAATTCCACTTGGGAAAATTTGTCTTCCAATTCTTCCCACAATTGTCTTGCAATAGCACAAAATTGTCTATGAATTAAAAAACAAGACTAAAATAACAAAAACATGTATGTGCGCATTATTTTTGTGTGAAAATTTCAGGTGTTATTTGTTGGGATTGAGATAGGTGAGGTAGAGAAGTGTCTTTGGCACAAAAATATGCCCAGTATTAATGCACACACATTCCTAGAATGCATGCACACTAAAACGCATTCTAGGAATGTGCATGTGTTCCTAGAGAGCATGGGTGAGTGACAATTACAAGGATTTTCAAGTCATAAGAGGGAATGCACGCTCTTAATGCAACATACATAGCATTTATTATATACCAAACATCTTTATAAATAAATGTGTATAGGGGTTTGGGGACAACTAAAACCTAAGGGCTTAGGATTGAAAGTGTTTTGAAGCATAGAGCAATGGTTAGAGTACCAAGATGTGGGTGATGTGGGTTCAAGGGTTGTGGGGCATTTAACAAGAAGTATATGAATAGTGCACTTAGGACTCAAGTGTGGAGGGGATTAATGGTTGAGGATGTGATCTAGGTGGACATTGGTGGCCACCCACCTATTCCACTGGCTCGAAAAATAATTTTTTGGCAGTATTTTGGGTACCAAACTTCTGGGGTCGTTTTGAGGCCCTAAATGACGTTTTGTTGGGATTTGGGGCCCAGGCGACTATCATGGACACTAGCATAGGCTAGTCGAAAATTGTTCTTCTCAGTTCAACCTTTCCAATGGTGTATCAAGCACCCCAAACAAAGATCGTATGCAAAATTTACACCCCCTAGAAGTTGACGTATCAACTATCCCCATCGAGGCCCCAAAACCTTTTGTATTTTCATCTTCTGGGGTTAGGGTTTTGGATTTTCCTTATGTTAAAAATACCTTTAGAACCTCATTGTAACAATCATCTTCTTGCAAATTCAAGTAGCTGTCACATCTCTTCTCAAAGATAAGATGCCACCAATCTAGTGAGTATTTCACTCTGTATTTTTGCAGTTATGTACATTTCTTGCATTAATAGAAATTGTGTATTATTGTATCTCAGTGTTTATATCTATGATATATTTTTTTTTTTTTTTTGGATATCTAATACATCTCTATACATTTATTTATTATATCTATTATCTCATTCCGTGCCGAAAATAATCCAAATCAGTGGTATTATAGCAAGATACTCTTGATCATTTTTCAGTGCATGTCCTCGATGAGGTCCGAGTATAGAAAGTTGGGTCTCAATATTGTCTCTCTCTAGGAAAATCACTCTCGAATGCCCAAGAAACCCTCCATGGTAGAAGAAAATAAAACAACAAAGTAGAAGATTCTATAAATTTGTTGCTTGAGCAAGTTCTCACGTGAGAAAGGGGCGAAATGATGGAGACTTTTCCCCACATAGTTCAATGCCTACCAATAACAACAGGCACATCTTCATCAAGTGGCCACTTTGGAAGAACCTCTACTTTCAAGATACAAGTCAATTTTTATATTCTCATATTTGAAGTTCATATAGATGCAGATGCCCTAGAAAAATGGTTAAATATTCTAGAAGGTCATTTATTTGTTCACAATTTTTTCGATAGGGAAAAGATCACCCTTGCACTCCTTAAGGATCTCCCCCATGTCAAAAATTGGTGGGAAACAGGGATGATTTTAAGGATGGAAAATTATTTTAAAATGTAGAAACTTTGGGAAATATTACTAATACTTCATATGCCAACTATAAATGTTTGGCGATATTTTTGTAAAAATATTCAAATTTATATGGATTTTATATAGTTTGTATAAATATTTGGCGATTTTTTAGGTAAAATAATTTTATCCTATAGAATTTGGGCGAATCATTTTTAGAATGACGAATCTTTTTTGGGGAAAAAACATGGAAAATGATCCCAGGATCGAAATTTAGCCCCTAAAATCATCCTTGGTGGGAAACATTTTGGGAGAAAAGTTCCATAGAGGAGTCTGCAATTTATGGGGCCTAGCCCACTTGGGATTTTTTTGTGGATGTGATCAAGGAACAATATTACCATTTTGGTAACTATGATGACCAATACATGAGATGGACCACACTATGGAAAGAGAGGGGCCAAACATAGTCAAAGTTCAAAAATATTTTCCATACCTTGCGCACCAATATCGGTATCAAATACTCTAAGTGACATTTAGTTCTGAAATACCGTGGGGGTCTACATAGATACATCCAAACTGAAATGGATTTTCTATACATCTCATCACTGTGTGTTTCTTATTGATAGGCTCTTAAAATTGAACAAAAATTTAAGCACTAGAACAAGAGAGATTTCGGGTTTGCAAATTCGCAACAACGAAATTATGGTACAGACGGCCCTAAGAAACAACCTTCAGAAAACTAGTCCAAGCCACAGGAAAAGAAGGGTAAGGGAAATACGAAGAAGGACACTATAAAATGGTACGATTTATACAAAATCCCTTGGCACAACACCAATGAATGTCTCCCAAAACAATCATTGGTGGTCGATATTAAAGATAAGGAGCCAAACCCTGACTTGGAATCCGATTCAAAAAATAATGGTAGAAGACATATCATCGATGCAAACCCAACTGCTATTGTCGCGACCACAACAATTCAACTAGAAGAACCAACAGATCCTAAAGAGGGGGAGCACCTTTTTCATTCATAGATGTGGGTGGAGGGGACCTCGCTACATTTTATTGTTGATAGAAGAAGCTAGAAGAACCTCATCTCAGCAGAGATCATCAAATAATTGGGATTGTTGACAACACCACACCCACTACCATACAACATCAGTTGGCTTCACCAAGGACGAGATCTTTGTGTAATCCAGTAGTGTCGATTTTCATACAACATACAACCCTTCAAGGATGAGGTATTATGTGATTTTTCCCCATTGTATGTATGTGATGTTCTCTTAGGCCAACCATATATGTGGAAGCGCCATGATGTTTATGAGTCTCGAACCTGTAGTTTCATTGTTACTCTGGGGGGTCATATCTACAGAATACCAGAGGTAGTTCCAACTATTGTCCCACATAAACAGTACCGCAAGGAAGTATCTCATACTACAAAATTCAACTTCTTCACAATGTGTTCAAAAGGTGCACAGAAGGACACTGCAACCACTACAGCCTTGGTCCAAGAACCTTCTATTCAATAGAAGAATATCGACAAGATTGCAACAAAGCACAATGATTAGTTTTTCACATAGTCATCTCATGTAACCAGATTGGTTAAAAAATTCCAACCCTTCCAACCACAGGTTCATGACAGCCTTCAACAAGCTAAGAAACACAACTTCTCCAGCAAGGCAAGTAGCTCACCAAGATTCATATTCATCAAACGCTTCCCCCTCTCTCCGAGGAAATCAACACAATGGATAGAATTTCTTCCTAAGGAGGGAGGATTGATCCAGGTGTATATAGGTGGCCACTCACCTATTCCACTAGCTTGAAAAACGTTTTTCCACCTTGACAGTTTTTCGACAGTTTTTCGGTTCCCAAACTTCTGGGGTCGATTTAAGGCCCTAAAAGAAATTTTTGGGGGATTTGGGGATCGTGAGACTATCGGTAGAAATAGGCTGGGTGATTCAAAAATACTTCTTCTCGGTTAGACCTTTCCAATGGTGTATTGAGTGCCCCAAACAAATATTGTATGCAAATGTTACGCCCCCTGGAAGTTGACGTATCAACTACCCCCATTGGGGCCCTTAAACCTTTTGGATTTTCATATTCTAGGGTTAGGGTTTTGGATTTTCCTTATGTTAAAAATGAATTTAGAACATCATTTTAAAAATTATCTTCTTGCGAATGCGATTATCCATCACATCTTCTCAAAGATAAGTTTCCACCATTCTAGCAAGTATTTCACTCTGTATTTTTACAATTTTGTACATTTCGCACATTAATAGAAATTGTGTATTATTGTGTCTCGATGTTTATATATTTGATATATTTTTTTTGTATTGTTGTATATTTGATACATCTATGTACATTTCTTTATTATATCCCCACTCTCATTTCATGCAAAAAATAATCCAGATGAGTATAGGTTATTCCTAGGCTTAGATGAAGCTAGGGGGGTCTAGGTCAAGCTCTAGGTCATGGTCTAGGTCATCGTCATGGAATAAATATAACTCTATCTCTATGTAGTGGTATAGGTCATGGTCTAGGTCATGGTCATGGAATACATATAACTCTATCTCTATGTCGTGGTATAGGTCATGGTCTAGGTCTATCTCTATGCCATGGTCTACGTCATGGTCATCATATAGGTCTAGGTCATTGTCTAGGTTTTGCCATGTCTAGGTCTTACTATGTCTAGGTCTACATCTAGGTATTGACATTTCTAGGTCAAAGCCATTTATTTCCTTGCGATATAGGGGGAGTGGAGAGAGAGGAAAAAAGAGAGTGTGAGAGGGGGAGAGGGGAGGACAAAGAGAGTGTGTGAGAGTGAGGGACGGAAATACAAAGAGGGGGGGTAGAGAGAGAGAGAGAGGGAGGAAGTGGAGGGAGAAATGGAAGGGGGGTTAGATATAAGAAAAGAGAGCAAGGTGGGGAGAGTGTGGGATAGAGAGGGAAGGGGATACCAGGAGCAAGAGAGAGAGGTTTAGATGCAAGATGTAAAGAGAGAACAAGGTAGAGATGAATTGTTTGAGAGTGTGAGAGGGTTTGAAAGGAATACCAAGAGGGGGGGATAGAGAGAGAGAGAGGTGGGAGAGATATGGTAGATGTAGGAGAGAGAGAGGAGAGAGTGTGGGAGGGAGGGGGAGGGGGAGAGAGGAAGGAAGGAGGGGGGTAGAGAGAGAAATTGTGTGAGAGTACATATAAATAATTGTTTTGTCATACATAATATAGGGCATGTCAAAAACAGATTGCAAAATAAGGATAAATATTCCATATAAATATTATTGAACCCACTAAAATATTATGCTTGTATTAAAATAAAAAATCAAAATCAATGTACCATAATCATCATTAAACCATGTGAAATCATTATTAAAATGTAGGTGAGTGGTCATATCCATAAAATATCATTATTAAAAAAGAGTTATAGGCATACTGCACTTAGGGATTGGGTGTGGATGGGGTTAAGGTTAGAGTATAGTCTATGCCTAGGCTTAGATAGAGCTAGGGGGGTCTAGGTCATGGTCTGGGTCTAGGTCTAGGTCTAGTTCGTGTTCTAGGTCATGGTCTAGGTCTAGGTCTAGGTCTAGTTCACGGTCTAGGTCATGGTCATGTTCATATAAATACTCATATAAGTACTTCATTGGAAGAAGAATAAAAACTTAACACTCACCTTATAGGTGTGGCTACATTTATTTGTTGCATATATCATTTATTCGTTGTGAGCCCTGCATCACCTTTAGATGGACACAGAGAGAGGGAGGTACAAGTAATGTAAAAGAGAAGGAGGCGGGGAGGGATATATAAAGAGGGGAAGAGAGAGAGTGGGATTGAGAATAAGAATGGGAAGAGAGAGAAAGAGGTGGTAGATGTAGGAGAGAAAGAGAGGAGATA
>ML792116.1:53870-80460 GCA_009831015.1 Picea engelmannii | reverse complement strand
TGTATCAGGGAAGTAGAAAATCAAATGCTAGAAGTTTAACATCAGAGATTCGAGGGATTTTGGTTACACATCAAAGAACCATTTCCTAAAAATTTGGCCACGAATACTGGAAAATTCAACAGTCATAGACATGTGTCATTTTACTCCACCACACTGCAGATGCTGAAGCTGAAGGAGGGAGTTGGCGACTTTTTGAAGACTAAAGACAGATTCGATCTCTTAATTTAGTTGTTGAAGATTTTGATTTTAAAGTTGTTTAAATAGAATAGAATTGTTTTCATTTAATGACAGATCCATGCTTTTAGGATTTGTTCAACTGTTTGTAAAGGCTATAAAATGCCTGTTTTGAGATCAAACAAGGGTTCGACTTTGAATACTATGATGTTGCCTCTGTAACACACAGACTTATTCTTATTTTATGAAAAATTTCAAGCTTCTTTCAGTTGGGTGGTCAGATTTTCTTCTTCTGTTTGCTTATAGTTTATGAGTGAAAGTTCTTTGTTGATGCTCATTCAATTTTGCAGTGACTGTCATCTCACTGGTTAAATTGTTTTAGTTGATGATCATAATCTATTTCCTCGGTTATTAAACCCATTGTACTTGTTGGTATGAAGTGTAATCTGGTGTAATAGCTGATTTCTTCCCTCATTTAATCAAATTTTGTCTGACTACATGACTAGAAAGCCTTGTGAGATTTCGTATTTCTAGATAGTCTTGAAAACACATCCAGCCCTTGGATATTCATTTTGATCCACAAAACCATTTCAATTATTTAGAAAATTGCTTCAAAAAGAGTTAGTTACCAGGCATCTCCGACTTACAGCCTAGGAGAGTTTCCTGGAGTGATAACACGATCAAACCAGCATTGCTTCAAACCTTTTTGAAACTATACTCAAAACAAAAACCACCTGGGCAGAACTTGAATGTTCATGGGCTACAATTGAACAAGATATAAGCATCCAGGAACAGTTGGAAGCGAGACAGCGACAACCTGGAAATCGACCTTGGCTTCCATTTCCCGAAGGTTGATGTTTTCCTACTCTTTATCCTCTACTCACTTTTGGATTCCTAGAAACTGTAATTTATAATCCTTAAGTACAGACTTTGGAACAACATCTTTTTGGCATCGTTGCTGGGGAAGGAAGTTACCAAACCTTTTCCCTAGGAAAATGACAAATTTCTTTGAAATTTTAACCCTTTGATAGTGAACAAAGAGTGAGCACCTTCTAAAGGATTTTCTTATCTTTCACTTGGCGACTCCACATTTAAATAAGTTGGCATCCGGTTGAAGGAATACCAGACAAAACCCGAAGGGTAAATAAACCATGCCCGTTTTCGATACCGAAATTTTTTTGAAAACAAGAGGCTCTCTTAAACCAATCGTTGCAGTATACCAACCGAAGCACAGACAACCCAAAGCCAAAAATTCTTGTGAAGCTTCGACTTCCCACAATCCTCTCCCTGAAGACACCAACCCAACTCCAGATCTCCTTGCAATTAAAAGTGAAGTTCTTCCGCCAACCTCTGACGCATATAAAGGTGATAAACCTACAGTAGATTTATCAACAATCGATACCTCGCCAAATCTCAAAGAGTATACCATATACTTAGATTCTACACCAGCGGGTTCCCTAGATTATATCTCTTACAGATCCGAAGATCCAAGTCCTCGCATCCCTTATCACCCATCTTTGGTATTCTTGTCTCCCAAAGAAGCTAAATATCCACTTTTAGTGTTCTAGAATCCTCTATACAACACACCATTTCCCTATCCAATAGTACCGATGGCGGCTGTCGGAGGAGGAGGTGGAGGGTTTTTCGGAGGAGGAGGTGGAGGGGTTTTGGGAGGAGGAGGTGGGGGGGATCCCAGAGGAGGAGTGAAAAGCCAAGGTCTTCCCCCGCCTCCCAGAGTGTTCGCTAAAGTAGCTGCGAGATATGTGCCTTTGGTCTTGCCCATTCCTCTTCACGACCTTCCCGAAAATTATATAAAACATTTACCAAAATTTACCAAGGAAGGAGATCTAACTGCAGCCAAACACATAAACTTCTTTGATCAGTTTGCGGATATCCTAGGTCTCGAACAAGAAGACGTGTATTCGAGGTTGCTCGTTCAAACTTTTGAAGGACAGGTACGAACCTGGTTTCGAAGTCTACCCGCAAGATCTATATTATCCTATGATGCCTTGGAAGACTCCTTCCTTAGACAATGGGGCGAAAGAAAAGATCACTTATATTATTTCACCGAGTTTGGGTCTTTAAGAAAAACAAATTCGGAAACAGTTATGGAATTTATTCAAAGATTTAACAAACTATATAATAAGATCCCAGTCGAGGTTAAACCATCCCAACGACAGCCAAGGTAACCTTCACGGGAGCTTTCAAACCTGATTTTTCCCTTCTTTTAAGGGAAAGGAAAGGAGCTACCTTAAACCGAATGCAGGATGATGTTGTAGAAATTGAATCTAATATGATAGCTTCTGGTAAGTTGAAATATAAAGTAGAAATGGGAAACCGAGAATCCAGACATTTTAGGGAACAAGCGGGACCCTCAGGGTCTAATAGATCCACAGATGACAAGATGGATGATATGGCCAGAATAATTAAAGAGATGTCAAATAAGATTTCCAGGATGGAGCTGGATCAATCCAAGGCCAATTCTTTTGTTAAGAAATATTTCAGGAGAAATCCCAATCCCCAAAACCAACAAAGACAGATAAAAAATGAAGATCTGAAAATCCAAACTCCCCTAAAGAATGAGAATTTTATAGAAGGAAATGACCTCCAAGATTTTGAGGATTTGGATGAAGATGTGACGAATTTGGGTGATGACTACACACAACCTTACTTGACTAAAGAGGATTACGAGAAGTCTTTGAACACTAAACAATCGTCAATTAAATATGAGGACAGAGATGACATCGATGTTTGTAGCTATCAAGAAGTAATTGATTCTATAATGGCTGAGGTCCAACCTAGGTACAACCTGAGACCTAAGAACAAGCCTATGCTGACTACTCAACCTAAGAAAATTCTCCCCGGAGGTGAAACATACGAGCCCACCCCAAAAGAAACTGCGATATCTAATAACAAAACGAAAGGGGCAGACTCGCTGGATCCCAAAGTGAAGGAGGTTGAGACCCAAACAAAGGAAACCAAGACAGCTGAGAAAAATACACCATTAAATAAAATCACGAGTAATAAATCAGCTCAACCAAATAAGTTGGAGAAGAACGAGTCCGAGGTTTCAACCAGAGAAACAGACAAAGTTAGTAGAGGTTTCAGTTTTGAAAATGAGATAAGTAGAATCAAGATACCAATTCCTATGGTTGAATTAGAAAAGAAACCTGTATATCGAAAGCAGATTACCAAAGTGATAGGTGTTTCAGAGCTAGAAAGTCAATCTAATGTAATAAACTTGGAAGATGATATGCCCAATATCACTTTCGGTCCACATTTCAAGGGTGCTAGAGACATTGTTGCTCCTTTTTATATCACCCTAAATGTGCATGATCGACTGTTGCATAACTGCATGTTAGATTCTGAGGCCTCACATAATGTGATGCCCAAAACTATTATGGACAGACTAGTCCTCGAGATCACCAGGCCTTATGGAGATCTCTACTCTTTCGATTCGAGAAGAGTTAAGTGCATGGGTATGATAAAAGATTAAGTAGTCACTCTTGCACAAGTCCCGGTCAAAAGAGTTTTGATGGATGTAGTTATTGTCGATATACCCTCGAAATATGGCTTACTGTTATCTAGGTCGTGGGGAGCCAAACCTGGGGGGTCTCTTCAACTAGATATGACCTACGCCACAATCCCTGTGTTTGGTGGGAAACTTACTTGGTTATACAGAGAAACGAGGTTAGCCTACACAGTAAATGATCCTCAAAATCCTAACAATTTTCCTATTTATATTGCAGATCAAGATCTAGGAAATTGTATCTTGTCTTTTGATGATGGTATAGATAGCTGCACAGAAGAAAATTATATAGATCAGAAAGAATCAGGAAATATGAAAAAAGATATGTGTAGCACTGGGATCTGGAAAATATTTTTTGACAGTGCCCTGTCATGTGAAGGAGTCGGCGCAGGAGTACTTTTTGTGGCACCTGAAAATAAATTTTTTGTCCCTTTTTCTTACAGGCTTCAGTGGGATATAGATTATACCAACAACATATGTGAGTATGAAGCCTTACTCCTAGGATTGGAGGCTTCCAAGAAGCTAAACATAAAGAACCTGGAAGTATATGGAGATGCGGAGTTTATAGTCAAACAAATAAATCGACAATACTAGGCCAAGCACCCAAGATTAAGATCATACAGAAATTTTGCCTTGGATCTAATGGAAAATTTCTTCTCGTCTATAAATGTCCACTTCATCCCGTGTGCTGAAAAACTTGCAGGTCAATTCGTTAGCCAAAGAAGCCTCGACGTTCGCTCCTCCTACAGCTTTTAAATTGAAGTATCTCATAGAGGTAAGGCACATACCATCCATACCGAACAACATACAACACTGGAAGGTTTTCGAGGATGACAAACAAATCAAAAAGTTCCTCGAAGGAGTGGACGATTTCTCTGAAACTCACATTGACCAAGAAAATCAGAACGATCATACATGGATCATGCAAGAGGGAGAGGACCCTCAAGAGTTCCAGGAAAAGATTGCAAATCATCGCATGCTGGTTCTAAAGAACAATCAGATTCTAAAAGGATTGATCCCCCTAGAGAGACTATTTGATCAAAATGACATGCCCGTAAAATCCACTTTGCAACCCCAACCAGAATAAGTTGAAGATTGCAACATAGGGACCAAAGAGGAGTCTAGGATGGTAAAGATATCTAAATTCCCCCCTCCTGAAGTGAAAAACAAGTATAAGGACCTACTCAGGAAGTATAAAGATGTTTTCATCTGGTCCTATGAAGAGCTGAGAACCTACAACACCGCGGTGATCGAACACAAGATACTTCTAAAACCTGGTGTCAAACCCTTTAGACAAAAACTCAGACAAATCAACCCCATTTTATTGCCTATGGTCGAAAAGGAAGTTAAAACGCTATTGGATGCGAAAATAATAGTACCTTTGAGATACTCCGATTGGGTAGCAAACCTGGTCCTGGTCAGAAAGAAGAGTGGGGAAATTAGACTATGTGTGGATTTTAGAAACATAAATAAGTCCTCTCTCAAGGAAAACTACCCTCTACCCAAAATGGATCACATTTTAGAAAAGGTAGTTGGGGCGAATATGATGTCTATGATCGACGGTTTCTCCGGGTATAATCAAATTGTCGTGAATGAACAAGATAAAGAAAAAATAGCCTTCACTACCCCTTGGGGTACATTCATGTATGATAAGATGCCTTTTGGTCTAATGAATGTAGGTGCCACCTTCCAACGTGCTATGGACATCGCTTTCCTCGGTGAAAGAGACAAGTTCGTAGTCATCTCTCTAGATGATCTGACAGTTTTTTCTAAGTCTGACGAAGATCATTTGATACATCTCAAGCAGACATTTGAAAAATGCCACAGGTTTGGTTTGTCCTTAAATCCCAAAAAGTCACACTTTGCCATGCAAGAAGGTAAACTCTTGGGCCATATTGTGTCTAGGGATGGAATTAAAATTGATCCTAAGAGGGTTGAAGCGATAGACACTATATATATTCCTAGAAATGTAAAAGAAATTCAATCATTCTTAGGAAAAATAATTTTTTTAAGGAGATTTATCCCAAACTTTGTTGAAATCGTAAAATTGATCACAGGTATGCTAAAGAAGAATAGTGAAGTAAAATGGACAGCAGAAGCCAAAGCATCATTCGCCCACATTAAGAAAGTCATAAGCGATGCACTTGTGCTAGCAAGCCCTAATTACCTAAAGGAGTTTCTTATTCTCTCGTTTGCCTCTAAACACACACTTGCTACTGTGCTCCTCCAGAAAAATGAAGAAGGTTTCGAGCAGCCGATAGCCTTTTTTAGCAAGATTCTCAGAGACGTAGAACTTAGATATGATATAATGGAAAAGCAAGCGTATGCTATGGTGAAGGTGCTGAAGGCATTCAGAACCTACATGCTACATTCCAAGATAATTGCGTATGTACCTTCCAGTTATGTAAAGGATATTTTGGTTCAATCCGACAGTGACGGAAAAAGAGGTCGGCGGCTTGCCAAAATTCAAGAATTTGACCTGGAGATCAAACCCACGAGACTAGTAAAGGGACAGGGTATGGCCACACTCTTAGCTGAATCGAATTTCAGAGCTCTTCGTATAAATGGCCTGCAGGGATGTGAAGAGGGTGTAGACATAAACGAGCTTGATCAGCAAACAAGAACAATTAGAATCGAAGAGAAGTTTGCCTCATCAGACTGGTACAAAAACATAGTGTCCTACCTACTAACTTTAAAATTCCTAAGTGACTTATCCCCATCCAAAGCCAGGACATTAAAACTGCATGCAGACAAGTATTGTATTTCCGAAAGTCGATTATATTGGAAGGATCCACTTGGCTTCATGTTGGTCTTCTTAGTCGAATCAGAAACAGAAGGGGTCATAAGTGAATTTCACGTGGGAGTGTGTGAGGGACATCACGCTTGGAGGGTGACAACTTATTGGCCAAATCTTTTCTCAGACGTCAATGCTAAGGTCCAAGCCTGTAACCCTTTCCAACTATTCGCAGGCAAGCATAAACTCCCAGCGCTACCATTAGTTCCGGTCAAAACGGAAGCCCCTTTTCAGCAGTGGGGACTAAATTTTATAGGCGAGATTAACCCCCATTCTAGTGCCCAACACAAGTGGATCTTGACTGCCACAGATTACTTCACTAAATGGGTGGAGGCTATTCCAACCAGAAGGGCAACGAATTCAGTGGTAATAGATTTCCTAGAAGACAACATTTTGTCTAGATTCGGCTGCCCCTGAAAGATAGTCACAGATAACACCTAGGATTTTAAATCTATGGCTATGATCAGCTTTTGCCAAAAATAAAATATCATACTCGATCATTCCATAGCTTATTATCCCCAAGGAAATGGACTAGCCAAGTCGTCTAACAAGAGTCTGATCAATGTAATAAAGAAAGTGTTGGATGAGAATAAGAAATCTTGGCATGTGCATTTAAAATACGCTTTATGGGAAAATCGCATAGGCACGAAAAAATCTATCAGCACTTTTCCTTTCCAAATGGTGTATGGGACCAACGTGGTATTACCCATAAACCTATCGCTCCCTGTAATGAAACTGTGGAAAGATGAGAAAGAAGAACCAAATCATGTCACAAGAAGGATAAACCATCTAATTGAAGTCCAACAGTACAGGGTCGAAGTGGACGAAAGGTTACAGAAATACCAAGATGACATGAAGACGTTATTCGACCGTAAGGCAAAAGACAGAGAGTTTCTCCCGGGTGATTTGGTTTTGAAATGGGATGCTAGGAAGGAAGACTCGATGAAACACGGTAAATTCGACCACATCTGGTATGGACCATTCAGAGTCACAACTCTTGAAGGAAAGAATTCTTTTCTATTAGAAAATATGGACGGTGAAATCCTCAATGCCCCTATCAACGAGCGTTATTTAAAACATTATATGCAATAATCAGTCGCCCAAAAAAAAACATATATATGTATATGTATATATATATAATTTTCCACTATACATATCGGTTTTTTTTTCTTTCCATTTCATAATTTCTTCTTAGTAAGTCTATTTTCAACACTAATAAATTTGGTCAGTGATTTTGTAGAGATGGAGATACGGAATTTTCAATACATTCAACACTTTTAAAAGCCCTGATACTCTTTGTGTTGTTCTCTTACAGGATTCTGACTTGCTGTCAAAATGAGCGAAAGAAGTAAATAGAAAGCCATATACCAGAAAATAAATTCGCCTAAACAGGTGATAGAAAAGGCTTTCATTATTTTAAAAGGAAAACAGAACGGTAAGGTAAATGTAGGATTTCCTGAAAATTTTGTTCTTAAAAAACGAAGGTTTTCAAAAGAAACCAGGATGATCTCATAAAAATGGTAATTTCTCTTAACTGATTATTAAAAGAACAACTCTTTACCCTGGGCCCTAAGGTTTTCATATACAAAAAAGTAGGAGGTAATTAAAATAGCCAAATAAAGTAAAGTGTCTCCAGAAAAGGGTTTCAAGAGTCAGTCATAATTTTTGAACCCAGTTTTTCATTTTGCAAATCCCTCTCCATCACCCTTCTTTCTGTATTCAGATTTACCTTCTCAAAAAACTAAGCATCCTTCAGGGTTTGCATACATAGGGAGAAGAGTTTACATTTTAACTTTGGAAGTTGTAAAGCAGATTTTGGAAAGTAAGTCGGTCTTCACAACTACTCAAGTCTCTTACTAAACAAATTTATGCGTAGGTCGATCCTGAATTTTCTAGGTTTTTCAATAGTTTCGAAGGATTGAGGCTTGCTAGAAGGAAGACCCCTAGAATTAATCTTTCCCCTTTTTCCCGGCAGGCTAAGGTGTTTTGAAAGTTAAGAGAAGGTTGGTACCGAGTAATCAAAGTAATTTGACAGACCTCCACCGCAAATATTACACAGATATCATCCCTCATACAAACTGATTTCTCCCACTCCGTGTTCAAAAAAAGTAAATTATATGATAGATGGTGAAAGGAAATTCATATTTGATTACCCCCATCTAGTTTAAAGAGACGATGAAAGGAAATTCAGAAATGATCACCCTCATTCTCATCATTTAAATGCATAAATATATTCCGAAGTGGTGAAAGGAAATTCAGTAAAAAGGGCCAGATAACTTCACCGGGGTACTGAACAGGCTCGCTGGCAGTGAAGAAATATTTGAGATATCTGTAAGGTTGTCATACGTGAATCTCATTCTACTCTAGCAACCAATTTTTTCGAAATTAGATCTTCATCTCAAGCTCAGATGGGACTCCCCGATTAAAAAACATGTAATGTACTTCGTTTGATGCAAGCCAAAAGCCACAAGATCTGTTGGATTTCCTAGGACTGTTTTGATTGTCTTAAGGCAAACCTGAATTCAGTAACGAGGAAGGAGAAAGTCATGAAAGAGGTTGTAGCTAAGTTTAAAAAATCATCTGAGTGTTAAAAAATATTTTCAGAAGTAAAAGACGAAATCTCTTTTTCCCTCTATATACCTTTCCTAGAAACAGTTTTGCGGGAGAAAAACCAATGATTCTATTTACCCAATATAGGCACATGGTCTACTGTTCTTCTCGTCTCACAAGAAGACGGGATCCCTAGTTGGAGCCTATGTTGGAGCCGCCTTTTTCAGTCACTTTAAATTTTAATTCTTGAAATCAAAGGTTGGCCTTTAGTTTTTCTTTTATTTCATCGAAAATCTCAGAAGTCCCATCATGCGAAGTAGCAATGGTCGTTATACTCTTAATCCAGTACCTTTTAATCATTTAAATGTTCTTTCCACTTTACGTACCTCGGGATTTCACACTTTGGGAGTTACAAGTCACATGGTTTACAAGCCCCGATGCGCGAAGTCGCGAAACGACCTTAAAATTTTACCTAGGTTAGCACCAAGAGTAAGGTCCTTTGAACCCTAGTTAAAGATTGTCGGGGTTTCGTGACTTCAGCGTTCTCTCTTCCCAAAAACCTTACTGTCGTAACTCCGATATGCGAAGTTGCGAGTTATTTTCAAAAGTTACCCAGGTTAATGTTAGGGCTGAGTTACTTTAAACCATAGTTAAGCTTTGTCAGGATTTCAGGATTTCGGCATTCGCTCTTCCAAAAGGCTATACCTCTGTATCCCCGAGTCATGAAATCACGATATTATTTAAAAATCTAATTAATTAAACTCTTAATCCGGATTATATTTTTGTTTAACTAGATCGTGTCATCGCGATCTCAGGTTTTAGGGGGTCGAAGGATAGGAGTGATTTCTCTCGATACTGCGAACACCGAAAAGGGGTGATTAAAGACTAAATAAATCAAAATTGAAAGAGTTAAGCCATAATAATCAGTGCGTTAATGCAAATCTTAAACATGCACGATCTACGGATAAACTTAAATGTTTTTTTTTTTTTACGCTAATTTATGGCACGACTCGTCAAAAATTTATGGCATTTATTTTGAAATAAGGTGAAATGACAGGTAAAGATATTTCTTTTACTGCTAAATCTTTCCCTAAAAATGATTTGACCATTATACCCACAAGGATGCCAGAGTTTTAAATAGTCGAGATATAGAGTTTTGCTCTCATTGTGTCAAATTTCATTTCTGTCTCGCGCAAAGAAGCTTTTCCCATCAGGCTAATTTCTGTATGTTTTCACAATTTTACTACAGGAGAGCTAAGTCAGAGTCCTCTATCATGGCGCCATGAAAGACATCCAAGGAAATTACTGAAAGTCCAGGGCATGGCT
This sequence comes from Picea engelmannii, assembly GCA_009831015.1. NCBI lineage: Eukaryota > Viridiplantae > Streptophyta > Pinopsida > Pinales > Pinaceae > Picea > Picea engelmannii. Next base: position 70,087 of record ML792116.1, on the reverse strand, counting down.
CAGATACTGTTTCCAATACTTCACCCCGAAGTATTGATTCTGTCAGAACCTGGTCATACATCTCTGAGGTTCTTCAATCTGACTTGGTAAACTGTTCAGATGGTTCCAGCGACAATGAGAAGGATGATTTGGCCACCAAATACAAAATCATTGTCCAAGCCGAGATGCATAAAATAGCGGCGAGACCACATCTCCTACCATATTATGATATGATTCGATGGGCGCTAGATCATGTAGACATCCCAACCATGACTATTATCAGCGAGCAAAAGGTGACCATTAGGACATTTAGACCAGAACATTTGCAGGCGATGTACCAACAGTCACCCACATCAAACTTCACATACAAATCCAAGTTTATGGAAGGATTTAAGCAGAGGGAATGCAAGTAGTACGGAAGAAACCTATCTGATTTGATCAAGGATTGGCTCTCGCACCCTGCAAAATTCAGGGTGGACGGTAACGGAGTTTATTCAATTTCTTCCCTAGAACCCCAATTTAAATATATAGCGATGATGACTTGTAGGTTGTATGGGAATGAGGAAACCACACATTTGTTCCTCCCATTGGTGCCTCTGATTCATACACTCATTGATGGTTGCTCCTTCGACTAGGCCAAACTTTTGTCGGACAGTCTAACCAACCGAATTACAGAAAATTGGACACAGAGGGCAAGCGGGAAGGCCACTTCATTTTTTATGTCTGCATACATCATGGATGCGGTATGTTTCATGACGCCTTTTCCCCTAATGAGCTGGAGTTGGACTCCATATTAGGCCGAGCCTATCCATGTATACCATTCAAAACTTTGGGAAGATAAGGATGCAGACTTCATATATGATATTTTTAATTAGGTAATGGTTCCACTGCATGTTTCCATCTTCGGTAATCCACCACCCAAAATTTCAAATAGCATCATGGAAAACTTAAGCAGCGTGGTCGATTGGTACATAGAGGCAGAATTTTCATACATCAGGGTTTTCGGCACCTCTATCCCTCCATATGCTTTACCATTATTCCTACCAGATAGGTTGGTTTGTCGTGAAATCGCTAGGCAAACCGTGATTGGTGGCATAAGAAAAGAGCTTAAAGGATTTTCAAATAAGGTATGGCCACCCTTCCCCATTCCCTTAAATACCTATTCTTTATTAGATTTTGGACACGCAAGGGCCGAGGCAGCAGCCTTGAAAGAGATTAAATTGGTCCACATCAAGTTCAAGAAACACGACCCACACAGGGTCGTTAGTAATCACATGTCTAGTTGTGGCCTTAAAAGATATGAACACGAGAATTCACCTCATGATGATATTTTTCGAGGCACGAGATCCTATGCCGAGGTCTTGAGTTGAATTCAAACTCTATCGCTCGAGGAGATGGCCGATTTTTTCAAGTTCCAAGAAAATCGGTACTGCTGCCTTCCTCCAATCCTATAGGGTAAAAACCCATCAACTGCAGATGTGCAGTAAGCGAAAGCCAAAGGTTCCAAAGATTCAGGGCCTGAAAAAGAGGAACACCAAGAAAAGAAGAAGCAAACCAGAGGGCCGAAACAAGAAGTCGAAACTCCCAAACCTCCAAGCAAGCCAGCCTCGGTTGCTACCCCTGGGATATCATCCAAGAAAATTGTCAGTCCCATCATTTTGGTCACACCTCTATAGTATACACAGGGGATCCCAGACGAAGGGTGGATTTTGGACGAAGAACTAAAGCCCATTACCATGGAATAATTACCTTCGAAAAAAGTTTTCTTTGACAAGAAGAGAAAGGCAGTGGTGAAACAAGAGCTTTATTGGGAAGCAGGCATGGTAGCCAAAAAGTTTAAAATCTTAGCAAATGGGAGAGCCATGAAGAAAGAAGAGTTTGCAACTCAGATAGCAGGGACACTAGGGGATTTTTCTACCACCAACCAGTATTTTGTCAGGTCCCTTAAAGAGCAGTGAAGAAAAAAAATTGCTTGATCAAAAATTTGGAGGCTAAGCTGGCTACATTGGAGGTGAATGCTAGAGATCAGGCAAACACAAGCATAATCAAGCTAGAGTTGTAAACCAGAAGGAGATCGAACGGCTCAAATTGGATCTCGAGCAATTGCAGCAGGTGGTATACACCATCCATTCAAAGATAGGTCAACAAGAAGAATTGATAGGGAAACTACAGGCCGAATTGAATCTCTCCGAGAGCCAGGGGATAGAGATCAGGATATTCCAATCCCAAGCCATAGAAATCTAAAGAAGAGTGTCAGCAACTCAACAATATTTGCTTGCTAAAGTGGAAACCATTCAAAACCACTGCCAGATCATTGATCGATTATTGGAAGACATCTCTTTGAGAGAAAGAGAAGCTGAGGTAGCTCGGGTTGCTTTTGAAGAGGCTTTCATAGCCACTACGAAGAAAGGAATGGACAGTAGTCCGAGTCTTTCCATCCCAGAGCATACCAAAGGTAATATCTTACTGAAGGCATGGGAGCATGGCATATCAGAAGGCAGAGAAAGAGCTAAAGTGGTAAGAAACTCTTGTGAAGAAGTTTTCATTTTGATATATGAAAGTTCGTTGGACCTCGATAGTGAAAACAACATTGAGATATTGGGCCAGATCAATATAACCAAACATCTTCTCAATATCAAGGAGAATGAGGAAAGAGATGTAGCCGAAATATCACACATGACACAGGCGGATATAGTACAAGTGGATAACTAGCTAATAAAACCAAGTGTACAGTTATGTGTTGTCAGCGTCGAAGACCGACAAGTAGGAGCAAAGTTTCCACAATCAATAAAGGACTGTTACACTCTTGAAGCAAATAATCAAGCAGAAACCTCCAGGTTAATAGCCCATTTGGTGGAGAGGTGTGTCACGTGCACAGAGCAGATGAAGGGGCAGGTTTCCGGCGTTAAAAAATGACAAATGTCTACCTGTCCTCTTTTTTTTAGAATCCGAAGAGCAAGGAAAGGAAGGTGCCTCATCTGCACGAAAGAGGACAAAGACAAATAATTCAAACATTTAATCTCCTATTTTGTATTCAAGAAACTCTAAAATGATTGAGATTCTAGCATATAGAAATTTGTATAAATATACATATTGAAGAAAGAAATAAGGTTGGACCTTTTTGGTCGATTGTAATAGAGACTTTCTCCTATTGAAAATTAATACAAAGCAAATCTGAAGATTCCTGATTCCGTCAAGACTGTCTTATGGTTTTTATCTTCTCCGTCGCCTTGCCTTCAATTCCATCGATTATATATATGTCTGATGAATGTTTAGCTACGATTTAGTACAACTACTACTGTGGTGATAAATGATTTTGGTATTCTAATAATTTACAGTTTTTCCTCTGTATCGGCTATCAGCAGGTACAAGACCTATAATTTGTTTAGATTTCTATATATATATTGCGATTCATCATCTTTTTCCTTATCTATTTTCTTCTTCTGTTTATAGGGTGAGATTCTCCCTTGATAGGAGCCTCACACTATAGACATCTTAATTCTTTTCTTACATTACATACACAATTTACTTTGAAATAAATTAGTTACGGGAAAGGGCCTTTGGTTTGCATTTCTATCATTGATATCAGAATCAAAAGTTTTCCTTTATACGATCAAAATTGAGGCAGCATTAAAAACCTTGAAATTTCCCTTTAAGTTCTTCCTATTCCTCTATGATTGTCCCTGTAACAAGACAACCCAATATTGAACTTGGATTGTCCGATCAAACTAGCATTGCTTCAAACCTTTTTGACACTATACTCAAAACAACCACCACCCAGGCAGAACTTGAACATTCATGGGATATAATTGAACGGGATATAAGCATCCAGGAACAGTTGGAAGTGAGACAACAACAACTTGGAAATCGGCCTTAGCTTCCATTTCCCAAAGGTTGATGTTCTCCTACTCCTTATCCTCTACTCACTTTCGGATGCCTAGACACTGTACTTTCTAAGCCTTAAGTACAGACTCTGGAACAACAACAACACTGAGCATGGATGGGCCATGTTAGTGGAAGTTGAAGAAAGAGTTTTGAAAGGAGTTGTTGTTGAAATGGACAAAACTCAAGTTCTAACACAAGGTTTCAACGCAGAGCCTGGATGGGTTGGGTAAGTGGTCATTGGACTCAAGCTTCAAGTAGAAATTTTGTCTGGAGGAACCAATTTCGAACCTCAGAATGTTCTTGAGTACCAAGAGGTTACCTTGGCCATGTAAGAATCTCAGGAGGAGATGTGTATTGTAAAACCACGACATAAGTGGTGCTGGACCAAAAAGTAGTGTGAACCGTAGGATTTGTTCAAAAGAAAAGGAAAACCCTTACGACCGTCAGATATGGAGAGAGCATAGAGGATTTAACCTGGAAGCCCTTCAGACTTCTCTATTTCGGTGAAGTTGATGAAAAATAAGAGAAAGCCCAGAGCTATGAAACCCCAAAGTGGATCTACATCGTAGATCTAGGGAGAAGAGATTGACTGTTGGATCAAGCCAATGTTAAAAAGGTAAAACGTAGTAGTGAAGGGAGAAATTTCTCGAAGTTTCGAAGTCACTCATGGTCGTTGATTGTGAAGGAAGACACATGTTGGTAGATCATGAACTCCAAGGGAAAGCGCTCCGGGAAAAAGCGAGTGTAGAGGAGTTGAAACTCCCAAAGTCGGAATCCCTGAAGACACTAAGTGGTGATTCATGATGACATCACCTGGAGGTAACATGGACATAAGGGATGTGTGACACGTGTCAGTGGGTTTTGAACCAGTGGAATATTGAAATGACACTTGGAATGTAGTGCGTGGGCCACATATCAACCGCTAGTATTCCGCCATGAGGCATCCTGTATGAGCAGGGTTAGTGTGGCCCGAGATTAAGTAACATAGTTAAGGGTCGAAAGTCCCACAGTGGCGTTGATCACGATACATCAAGATCAACGATCAGAAGGCATTGTGGGGACCCAAGTCGCACAGAAGTTAATTATCCAAGGCGGTCCCGCAATCCAAACTATGGTTTCATCGAGGGGTTAGTGTCAGCGTCAGAAGAATTGTGGGATGAAAGGCGGGTTAATCCAAACCACTATTGTATGCCCCCACAATTGGAAAAAGTTAAGTAATGTAACATAAGGACGTCACCAAAGGTGATTGGGAATGTTTGGATATTAATAGTCCAGATGTGCGGATGTGAGATCCTCTAAATCTCCAAAGTCTCGAAGACTTGGAACTCAGACACCTAAGGCTCCGTAGTAAGTGTCAGTCATCGAGTGTTAGGTATACGTGGACCTTTGATCCACTCTACTTCACGAATTTGATAACTCTGAACTCCAAGAGATTGTTGTGTAGTGCTTGGAAATTTCCGAATTCAAAGGCCCGAGTAGACACATTTTGATTTAGTGCTTGGTCACAACCATGATCACATGGGTTGGGGTTAAGATAAAAGGGCTAAGGCCTGGAATTGTTACAGAGCCAAGAAGAGCTTGGAAAATTCATGAAATTTGAACATTGCTTAAAATAGATTCGATTTATGAATGTTGTGGGAATTGTAAGGACTGATGGCCTAACAAATTATGGTTGATTGCACATAGTGTTTTGCAGAGTTCAACAAGTGTCAGTACCACAGTGAAATGCCATTGACTGTAGAGAAATGTCGGAGGCACAGAACGTTTCCATTTCAGAGAATGAAGTAAAAGGAATGGGTGTTCATTTAGGAGTGGAAGAATCGAACTCCAATGGTCATGGAGGACAGATGGACAAGGAAGAGAACACAATGAAAATAATTGAACGACTGCAGAAATACACCCAGGCTTACCGAGTGAATAAAAAAAATCTCATGAAATCCAGGGATCAACAAGGAAAATTCAACTTAAAGTTGATGCAGAGTTTGGAAACAATCGAAAGGAAATTGGATAAGGAGAGTGACTCAAGGAAAGGAGGTACTCGCAAGAATCCTGAGAGGAAAAGAATATCAAGAAGCGTTAGCAGTCATCATCATCACTCCCTGAAACATTCCAATAAGGAGGCAAATGGCAGTTCAAGCCCATCTCCTACCAGAAAACATAGGAGATCTGGAATGGATGAACTGAAAGATGAAATGAACAAGATTAAACCTCTTATGTTTGACGGAGAACAGAAGGAAGATGAAGATGTTGAGACATGGTTGTTGGGCATGAGAAAAAAATTCTAACTGCAGAAGTATTCTTCTCATGCAGAGGCAAGAATTTCCATTTACCAACTTAAAGTAAAGGAATTTGTAAGGTGGGAGAAGTGTGTGCAAGTACAGCATGTCAGAGAGAAGATTATTACTTGGAGTGATTTCAAGAAGAATTTTGAAAAGAAGTACTTGACTAAGAGGTACTATGATAGAAAGATGAAAGGGTTCTTTGAACTCAAAATGGGCAGCATGACCATTGATGAATATGAACGAAGATTTTTGGAATTGTTGAAGTATGTTCCTTTAATCAAGGATGGGACTGTCAAAATTCAAAGGTATCTGAATGGACTTCCATCTTCCATCAGTGACAAGATCCAATATGATGAGCCAAAGACTATGGAAGAAACTTTGAGGAGATCAAAATGCTTATATGATCAGCAAAACGAAAAGTCTACTTTCCAAAACACTTGGGAAGACAAGAAGAAGTTTAAGAGGGAGCAGAGGAAAAAGGGAAACAAACCACCATTTTTCAGGAATATCCCTCAAGGATAGCCATATTTTAGAGAGCCCAGGAAGGTTGAAGTGGGTGTACAAATGCCAAGACAAACACCTATGGAATGTTGGGGTTGTAAACGAAATCATAGGTACATAGATTTCCCCCACAGAAATGGCAAAGTGAGATTTTTCCACAATGTTCAGAAGACAGAAATAGTGGAGGACATGGGCAGTAGAATTCCAAGGATCTACGCATCCCTAAAAAACAAGCAAGAAGAATATCAGTCCCACATGATTGAAGTGGAAGGTATGATCAACAACCATGCCTTTACTATTTTAATTGATTCAAGGGTTAGCCATAGTTATGTAGATCCTAGAGTGGTGGAAATTTTGCAACTGTTGAGAAGAAAACATGGAAAATCTTGGTTAGTGCAGTTGGCTATAGGAACTAAGAGAAATTTTATGGAATTGGTTAAGTCTTGTCCAGTGGACATGAACTGACTAAGCACGAGAGATGAATTGAACATTTTACCTTTAGGTTCTTATGAATGTCTAATTGGGATGGATTGGTTGGACCAACACCATGCCATCTTGGACTATCGTAAGAAGGCATTCACTTGCCTGGATGAGGAAGGAAATCAAAGAATAGTCCAAGGAATTCCCAGGGCAATTACTATTAGAGAAATCTCAGCAATGCAGCTGAAGAAGTGCTACAGAAAAGGATGTCAATTATTTGCAGCCCATTTGGAGGAAGAATATTAGGATGAGGTCTCAAGTATTGAAGACCATGAAGTATTAAAATATTTTGAAGATGTATTCCAGGAGCTACCCAGACTACCCCCGAAAAGAGATATTGACTTTTCTATAAACTTGATGCCTGGAGCAGCTCCAATATCAAAATCTCCTTACAGAATAAGTTCACCAGAGCTGAAAGAACTGCAAATGCAGCTTGAAGATATTATGAAGAAGGGATATATATGCCCAAGTGTGTCACCTTGGGGAGCCCTGGTCCTATTCGTGAAGAATAAGGATGGAACATTAAGATTGTGCATCGATTTCAGACAATTGAACAAAGTGAATGTTAAGAACAACTATCCTCTGCCAAGGATCGATGATCTCTTTGATCAGTTTAAGGATGCTAAGATATTTTCAAAAATAGATCGTAGATCAGTATATCACTAGGTAAGAATTAAGGATGAAGACATCCGTAAGACCGCCTTCGAAACAAGGTATGGTCACTATGAATTCACAGTGGTGCCATTTGGGTTGTCAAATGCACTCGTTGTTTTTATGTGCCTGATGAACGGTGTGTTCAGAGAATATCTGGACAAGTTTGTCATAGTCTTTTTGGATGACATCCTAGTGTATTCCAAGTCAGAGGAAGAGAATGAAAAACATCTTAGGATGGTTTTGTAGGTGCTAAGAGAGCACCAACTATATGCTAAATTGAGAAAGTGATCATTTTATCAAAAGAAGATCCATTACTTGGTGCATATTATTTCAAAGGATGGGATAGTTGTAGATCCTAAGAAGATAGAAGCCATCAGGGAATGGAGAGCACCAAAGAATGTGAAAAAATTCAAATCCTTTATGGGTATAGTTGGATATTACAGAAGGTTCATTGTACGATTCTCCAGGATAGCTCACCCTATCACTTCCTTGAAAAGGAAGGAGAAGAAGTTTCAGTGGACTAAAGAATGTGAGAAGAGCTTCCAATGATTGAAGCAGTTGTTAACCAGTGCTCCAATCCTGAGGATTACATATCCGAACAAAGACTTTGTAGTTTGTACAGATGCATGCAAAGAAGGACTTGGAGGAGTCCTCAGTCAAAATGGATTTGTAATTTGTTATGAATCCAGAAAGTTGAAAGAGCACGAAAGAAATTATGCAAGTCATGATTTGGAGTTGGCGGCCATTGTACATGCTCTAAAGAAATGGATCCATTACCTCATGGGAAAGAGGTTCGAACTAAGGACAGACCATAATGGTCTGAAGTATTTGTTTGATCAACCAACTTTGAATGCTAGGCATAGTAGGTGGTTGGAGTTTCTTTGTGAGTATGACTTTGATAGCAAGCATATCAAAGGAAAGGAGAACAAAGTGGTTGATGCACTCAGCAGGAGAGTGCATGAATTGCATGCTTTGGCCATTAGCATGTACGGAATTGATATTAAAGGCATAATTTCAGAAGCTGGAAATGTAGATTTGCAGTACATGGAGTTGGTAGCAAAGCTACAACATGGTAAGATGCTACAAAAAGTGGAATATTATAAGTTGGGAGATGATGGAATAATTCTGTACAAGAACATAATTTATGTACCTAATGTCCAGGAATTGAAAATTATGATTTTGAATGAAATACATAATGTGCCTTATGCAGGGCACCCTAGATATCAGAAAATTGTGGCAGTAGTCAAGAGAAATTACTTTTGTCTAGGTATGAAGAAGGAAATTGCAGAATACATCGTAAGATGTATGGAGTGTCAGAAGTTTAAATATGAGCATAGGCATCCAGCAGGGTTGCTACAGCCTTTACCCATCCCTAAGTGGAAGTGGGAGGTAGTGACAATGGATTTCATCATAGGATTGCCCAGAACCGACAAGCAACATGATTCAATCATGGTGGTGGTGGACAAGCTTACGAAAGCTGCCCATTTTATTCCACTAAAGACTACTCACAAGGAATTTAATGTTGTTGATATCCTTTTAAGGGTAATAACACGATTGCACAGTATTCCCAAGACAATTGTGTCTGACAGGGACCCAAAATTCACCTCAAAATTCTAGAAAGGGTTATTCAAAGGGTTCGGAATGAATCTAAACTTCAACACTACTTATCATCCTGAGTATTATGTAAAGACAGAGAGGGTGAACCAAGTGATAGAGGAAATGTTAAGTATGTATGTGATGGAAAAAATGTCTAAATGGGAAGACTACCTACACTTGGTAGAATTCGCCTACAACAATGGGTATTAAGCATCGTTGAAGATGATCCCATTTGAAGCACTTTATGGAAGAAAGTGTAATACTCCAGTAAGATGGGATAATCCATTTGATAGAGCAGTAGTTGGGCCAGAGTTTCTCAAGGAAATGGAAGAAAAAATGTTGAAGATTAAGCAGAATTTGAAAGTTGCCCAAGACAGTCAAAAGAGTTATGATGATAAGAACATGACCCATAGGGATTTTAAAGTGGGTGATCATGTTTTCTTGAAAGTGAAATCTAACATAAGTTCCGTGAAGTTGGGAAACTATTCAAAGTTGGCAGCCAGATTTTGTGGATCGTTTGAAATCCTAGAAAGCATTGGACCAGTTGCATATATGCTTACATTGCATGCATTCATAACTATACATAATGTGTTTCATATTTCATTTCTTAAGAAATATATACTTGATGCTAATCATGTAATCAATTGGAATGTGACTTAGGTGGAGAAAGAAGGCATCTTGCAAGTCCATCTAGTGCATATACTAGACCAAAAAAGAAAGCAGCTCCGTAATCGAGCCATAGGGCTTGTAAAAGTTCAGTGGATCTAGCACAGTCCGGAGGACGCAACATGGGAGCATGAATATGTTATGCGGGCAGAGTACCCACATGTTTTTGAAGATTTTGGAAATCTTGTTGTTGTTTTGTAAATAAGTTGCACTGAGGACAGTGCAAAAATAAGGGGCGGGGATTGTAATAACCCAAGGCCGAGCCCCTTCTAAATTGTAATTTTTCTTATAGTTTGGTGAGCCAAGTGGTTGTAAGCTTAGAGAATTATGTGTTATTAGGTTTGTGAGCCAGATGCTAAGGCCAATGAGCCTAATTTTTGTGTATGTAATTATGCAGAACATTAATAAAAATATAAACACTACTATGTGTAGACCCTCCATGAAGAAGACTTATGGGGGACTAAGCTTCACTAGGTAGGGTAAGGAAGGGGGGCTAAGTATTGGGCCTAGGGGATAAGCTAGGGGGCTTACCTATATAGAAATAATATTTTAATATTGTTTCCTAAAGACTAAAGTGAACATTATATGTTTTTTATCCTAAGTTCCTGGAAAATGGGATGTGGGCTTAATGGAGAGCATGTAGCTCCAGGAAGACAAGTGTCGACCTAGGCTCATAAAGCTAAAGATGAAGCGTCAGCTCAATTTGGGGGGTTCGGGAGTCATTATGTCATCATTCGCCTGAGTCATTCTGCCATTCCCCCATCCTGCATGTGAACCCAATTTTGTTCTGCGTCTGCATCTACATACGAGCGCACAGTGAAGGAGACCCTCATGGGAAGGTTGTCGTCTTGTCATTTTCCCGATTTGTCGTTATTTCCTCTACGTATGACCTCTACCTACCCACACGCATTTTTGAAACCAGAGTGGGGAATTTGTCATGTGATGTTTCATGTGAAGCCCAACACAATTGTAGTCTCGTGAGTTGTGTTGAGACTTAGTGTTAGGTTGTTGCATGTTCGGGTATCCATACCCGTTTTTCCCTGTTGTTGTTAACTGTAGTTGTTTTTGTTGTTTTTGATATCAAATGTACCCAGCTGTAGCTGAGTCGAAGACTAGTTATCATACCTATGAGCAGCTCTCCCAGGTGAGAGAGTCTATTGGGAAGTGAGTTCTCCTGGAAGGGAGTCTCGTAGCAGCCACAATACTCTGAGACTTCCAGTCCATCTTGTTGTTGAAGCCCAAGGTAAGGGCGGTGTACTGGTTGATGGACTTGTAGTAGTGAAGGTGTACGCTCCTAGGGTGGAGCAGGTGTGTGGGTGATCCAGAATCAGATCCAGAAGACCCCCTAGGCTCAAAAAAGGCTCAAAAATGAAAGTGCTCAGAATTCGACGAAACCAATGTCATCGCATCTGTCTCATTCTCCCGATTCCAACCATATATTTACTTTCTCAATTAGACGACTTATGAGAAATATATCGCATTCTGATCATTTGCCCAAACAGGCAAAAAGTCAACAAGTCCAGTCAAATGTTGACATCAGCATGACATCAGTAGTGCTGACGTGGCAGAGGCAGGTGGTGACAAGTGGTAGCCCAGCAGCAGGTGACTAGTCAGTGACAAGGATCCACCCAACAGTTGACAAGTGGAATTTTATTGACAAATTGTTTGATGCCATGTGGCCCAGTCATGGGATGCCATGTGGCACCATGGGATTGGTCAATGGGTTCATATGGTAAAATGTTATGGAGCTCATGGGATTTGAACCCATGACCTCTTGGTAGGCGCCCAAGACTTGGCCAAAGTCCTTTTTACCAATGGGCCCTTGATAGTTCTTATTAAATATAACCCTCTTTAATTTTATTAAAGTTTATTGTAAAGGTGTATGGGCGCACAAGGGGATAAGCCCCAGCCCAAGGATCTTGGGGATATCCCATAAAACCAGGGGGCGTGCATGAGAAGGGGCTTAGCCCACTTAAGGCACCCTATTTTGAGCCCTGATCCCATGCAAAGCGCCATAAGACTAGGGGCATGCGCGCCCAGTTAGAGGGCTTAGCCCTATATTTGCACAAATGTGGGTTTTTCACCATATATTAGTGATTTTTTAAGCAGATTTAATGGATTTTGCCATTTCTTGGGATATATTGGGATCTTTTTGAGCCCAGATTTTGGGAGGAAGTTGGGAGATGGTTACCAAATTCAAATCCATATAAACTAGGCCTATTGGAGGTCATGGGGAGATCAGAAGAGGTTTAGAGCAGAGATGTGCTTGAGCAAAAGCCATTGTCATGCAGGGAAGCTGTTGAGGAGCGCACGCTTGCGGGCCATTTCCGGGAGCTTCGTATGTCCGATTTGGGTGCCGTCAATTTTGTTGGGTTCTTGATATCTAGTAGAACAAGACCAGATCAGTTGTAATCCTTTTGGCATAGTTTTGATGTACATTTAAAGCTTCAAAGAGAAATAATAAATCCCACCGAGACAAAGGCCCAAAGACGTAGGCGAGATTTCTGAACTTCGTTATCATATTTGTGTTATGGTTTGTTGTTGTTTCTTTGTTTATGTTCAGATATGAATATGTTTATATGGTTGTCATATCTCTTCATTAATTCTTCCTATTTATTCATTTCATAAATGGTTAATTAACGATTTCTTCGAAACTCAACCCTTGTCATTAAAAGATCGTTTCGGATCAGGTGGTATCAGAGCTGGTTGACAGGTTGGTTTTGAAGGTTTGACAGGAATTACAAGGAGATGTCTTCACCAAGGAAGTTTGGTCCTTATGCATCTGAGGAATATTTCTTCGAAGCCTTTCAATTGATGAAGGCCATGGTAGACGAGCTCTACTATGAAAGAGGACAACAAAAAATTTCAAAGGTTGAAGAAGAAGTGAAGGAATTGCCTTCTACACCCAATTCAGAAATCATCTCCAAGGTATGTAGTGAAGGTCATTCATCCATTTCTCCTTGTTCCCATCAAGATGGTTCTTTTGGTGCATTTGAAAAGCATATAAAAGGTGTTGGTTTGAAATTGCTAACCAAGATGGGTTATGAAGAAGGAAAGGGCCTTGGAATTGAAGGTCAAGGTATCGTTGATCCCATTGAGGTTGTGGAAAGACCTCGATATTTTGGATTGGGATATGGCGAAGTGGAGCTTGGAGCATCCTCCAAGATGGAATCCAAAGCCATGGAAAAAAGTAATTCTTCAATGGATTAGCCTAAGTCATTGCGGGAGTACTTCACGAAAGGTGATGCCATATCACTCCATGATTGTGAAAGTGAATGAAAGACATCCCCAAAGCAAAGTGAATATCAGCAAGGAAGGTATAATGGTCCTAGTTTTACCAATTCTCTTTTTTATTATAAAAATCATAATCATGTAATCCGAAACTTGTCGAAAATGTATTCATGTACTTTTTGTCATTCACCCAAACATTGTGTGTCAAAGTGTTGGAAGAGACAATCATTGTACAGGAAAGTTATGTCGACCAAGAAGGAGATGCGACATAAAGACCCAACTCCACAATGGAAGAAAGAGAAGAGAAAACAAATCTGGATGCCAAGAAACTGTTGCGCTTATTGCAACAAAGGTGAACATCAAAAGGTTAACTGTTGGAGGCTTCATCCGGAGCTTCGTCCAAAGAGGGACAAAAGATTGTGCTTGTACTCACAAAGGAAGAAATATTACTAGTGAAGCAAGAGGAACACCATGGAGGATAGAAATCAACCACTTGGTTTTTCCAGAAGCTGATGTCACAACTTCATTGTATTTTGCTTCCATTAATGTAATCACACATGTTGAAATGATGACTTGTTATAACATCATTTTTGTACAACATTGTGTTGTGTTTTTGTCCTTTCGAGTCTGTAATCAGTTAAGGTCTATTTTGTAACCTTTTGGGGACCAAAAGGTCCGTTAGTGGGGAGGTGTGATCCAAAATCGGATCCAGAAGACCCCCCAGGCCTACAAAAGGCTCAAAATGAAATTGCTCAGAATTCGATGAAACTAATGTCATTGCGTCCGTCTCATTCTCTCGATTCCAGCCATATATTTACTTTCTCAAACGGATGTCGTATGCGAAAGATATCGCATTTTGATCGTTTTCCCAAACAGACAAAAAGTCAACAGGGCCAATCAAATGTTGACATCAGTAGTGCTGACATGGAAAAGGCAGGTGGCAACAAGTTGTAGCCCTGCAGTAGGTGACAGATCAGTGACAAGGATCCACCCAACAATTGACAAGTGACATTTTATTGAAAATTTGTTTGATGCCATGTGGCCCAGTCATGGGTTGCCATGTGGCCCCGTCATGGGCTACCACGTGGCACCATGGGATTGGTCAATGGGTTCATATGGAAAAATGTTATGGAGCTCATGGGATTTGAACCCATGACCTCTTGGCAGGCACCCAAGACTTGGCCAAAGTCCTTTTTAACAATGGGACCTTGATGGTGCTTATTAAATATAACCCACTTTAATTTTATTAAAGTGTATTGTAAAGGTGTATGGGTGCACAAGGGGATAAGCCCCAGCCCAAGGATCTTGGGGATATCCCATAAAACTAGGGGGGCACGCATGAGAAGAGGATTAGCCCACTTAAGGCACCCTATTTTGAGCCCTGATCCCATGTAGAGCGCCATAAGACCAGGAGTGTGCACCCAGTTAGAGGGCTTAGACCTATATTTGCACAAATGTGGGCTTTTCACCATATATTAGTGACTTTTTAAGCAGATTTAATGGATTTTGCCCATTATTGGGAGATATTGGGATCTTTTTCAGCCCAGATTTTGGGAGGAAGTTGGGAGATGGTTACCAACTTCAAATCTATATAAACTAGGCCTATTGGAGGCCATGGGGAAATAAGAAGAGGTTCAGAGCAGAGATGTGCTTGAGCCAAAGCCATTGTCATGCAAGGAAGTTGTTGAGGAGTGCACGCTTGTGGGCCATTTCTGGGAGCTCTGTATGTCCGATTTGGGTGCCACCAGTTTTGTTGGGTTCTTGAGATCTGGTAGAACAAGACCAAATCAGTTGTAAGCCTTTTGGCACAACTGTGATGTACATTTAAATATTCAAAGATAAATAAGAAATCCCACTGAGACAAAGGCCTGGAGACGTAGGCGAGATTGTCGAACTTCGTTATCATATTTGTGTTATGGTTTGTTGTTGTTTCTTTGTTTATGTTCAGATATGAATATGGTTATATGGCTTCCATATCTCTTCATTAATTCTTCCTATTTCTTCAATTCATAAATGGTTAATTAACGATTGCTTCGAAAATCAACCCTTGTCATTAAAAGATCATTTCAGATCAGTGTGGAATGAGCGTCTGTGTGTTGTGGGCATAAGTGGCTCCTAGGATAAAAGATCCTTCATGTTTCTTTGTGCAACTTCCTTTTTGTCCATGCCAAGCCTAGAATTCCCTTGCCCGATGGAGTTTAGTCCCAGCTCAGGAGTGACCTACTGTTGAGAGTGATGAGTAGTGCGGTCTAAGGCTGGGAGGTTTGTGGAAGTTCCGCACACAATTGGTGGATTCACTCCAACTAAAAGATAAGTATCATTTATGTGATTAATTATGTATTTTATGCATGTTTTGTGATGCTTGAATGTTTATCATGTATTACGGGGTGTATATGAATTAATGTTAGTTTCATTGATTGTATATGGTAGCAGTAATTCTATAATTACTCTGTGTTAAGTGTTTTCATTCATTAAAATGCATGTTATATATAAAGTGTATATTCCACAGTAGTGGAATTACCCATTGTCTGGAGGCTCGAGGATGTTACACAAGGTCTAGGTCTAGGTCATGGTCTAAGTCTAGGTCTAGGTCTAGGTATTGGTCTTGAAATGCCTTGTCAGGTCTAAGTCAAGGGAATTTATTTCCTTACCATGCCTTGCCTTGCAATGTACCAAACTTTCTAGTGTGTTAGAGAGTGGGAGGGAGAGAGAGGAAGACATAGAGGGGGATAGAAAGTGTGTGTGCGAGAGTGTGGGAGGGAGAGATAGAAAGACAAAGAGGGGAGGTAGAGAGTGAGTGTGTCAAAGTATGGGAAGGGGAGAGAGGAAGACATAGAGGGGGGGTAGAAAGTGTGTGTGTGATAGTGTTGGAGGGAGATAGAGGAATACGGAGAGGAGAGGTAGAGAGTGAGTGTGTGAGAGTGTGGGAGGGAGAGAGAGGAA
>ML792116.1:34447-44727 GCA_009831015.1 Picea engelmannii | reverse complement strand
TTTTTTGGGTAGGACTATTAGGTGAAGATCATTTCAGTCAACTTTAGTGACTCAACATATCATGTTGTCAACCATATGGTGAATCATATAGTCTTCTATATCAACTATGTAGTAAATCATGTGGTTGACCAAATTTCCAATGTGTAGCTAACGATATAGTCAACTATGAGGTTAATCATGTGTCTAACCATATACTCAACTATATAGTCTTCCATATCAATTGTATCAACTCTATAGTCAACCATGTAGTTAAGCATGTGGTCAACTATATAGTCAATTATTTGAACCATGTAGTCAATTATAGTTAACCATATGAGCCAAGTGTGCATTTAGTCAACTAATGGTAAAAGAAAAAAAAAATGAAAAAAGACAATTAATAATTATACAATTTGATGTGCATTTCATTAAATTAATTAAATTAAATAATGTGCAAACATAAAGGGTACAATTAGTCATTGAAGGTTGGGATATATGGTTGATACACGGTCATCTATAGAAGGCATTGAGTATAAATATAATAACCTTGAAAAAGGGTAGATAAAGACATTAAAGGTTACCAAGCTGAAATTTTAAAGTTTGGAGGATATATTCTTATTCCTCACATTTACAACACTTTCAATCTAACAACCAATGAATCTTTTCCTAATATTTGGATGGAAGGCCTAATTGTTCCTATTTTTACTAGCTATGGTAAAAATAATCCTTCAAATTATATGACTACTATGATAAACCCTCTTCTAGCTAAGTTGTACGAATATTGGAGAAGAAGATTAGTTTGTGGCTTGAAGTCATAGTAAAAGAGTTAACGGTTCCTAGAAAACATTCTTCTTAGTTTTTTTAATAACTTTTAGAAAATATTTTGACACAATTCCTTGAAATAACCTCTAAAAGAGGCTAGAAGATATTGGTGTTCCTTTTGGGTTTAGGGATATAGTAATAAGGCATTGTGATAGGGGAATTATGAGTTTAAAAATAATGAGGGTTGGTCAAAGGAAATCAATTATAATATAGTAGTTAATGAAGGCTTTCCTTTGTCTCCTACTATTTTTGTTATTTATTTTAACAAGTTAGAGGATTTGTTGGAGGTAGTAGGTTGTGTAAGCATGACGATGGTAGGATTAGTCATCATCCCCCTTTGATATGAAAATGATATTGTCATTTTACCAATATACCCCTTTAAGTCTAACTTGATAAGTAACATATAATTATCAAATAATTATGTACTAACTCCATGATGTCTATAAATACAAATAACACAAAAGTAGTGATAAATAAATCGAAATAAAGATCACATACCCTAATATTGTTTATAACGACAATTTTCAATAATTCCATTTATATAAGTATCTCAATTTTATTTTCATCATAAGCCAATTTGGAACTATAGTGTTAAAAAAAAATGGAATTTTCCAATCTTACTTTGGTCTTGAGAACAATTGTGATGTTGCAAAATTTTGGTTTTGGTAAAATAAAAAGGAGGTCCTCTTCAACACCCATGTTACCCTAGTGATTATGTGGGTAGTGAGGGTTGGGGCTATAGTATTTAGAGGTAAAGTTTGAGAAAAATCAAGCAATTTCTAGGTAAACTTAGAGGAAAATCAAGCAATTTCTAGGTAAATTTAGAGGAAAATCAAGCAATTTCTAGGTAAACTTAGAGGAAAATATAGGAAATCCATAAGCCTAAATGCCAATATGTGAGACAAATAGTATAGAGGATGAAAAAAACTTCCTCTTTGAATAATAAACCTACAAAGACATTAAATCTAATTTCCAAAACATCTGTAATAAAAAAAAAACCTCAAAAATTAAACTAATTAATTTAAATTTGTAACATCCCTCTCTATTGAGCACATGTTATTGACTTATTCTTTGAGGACACTTGCATGCAAGTGATCCTATTATATTATAGTGTTATTTGTTTTGACTATGGATTTTACATGATGATGTGATGGGTTGTAATTATTGTTACTTGATATATGTATTAACAGATGTTATTGATGAGTTTACCTGAGTGTGTAGGACACATGGCATATTATAGATGTTGATTCCATCAATGGATCTCCTTGGACTCTGGATTGAGTCAGGGAGTGGATTGTATTGGTTTTATTATTGAATTTATGCATATGTGACATATGATTGACTATAGTATGATTTTGTATATGGATCATTGATAGTGTTTCTTCGATGGATGCAGGATGACGAATGCTTGCTAATATGACTCACATAAGGAGTCAAGGTGCCATGCACAGAAAACCAGACATTGAGGGAGAGGTGTGGCAGAGTCCCTATCACATCCTACTAGCACTCTCATCGTGGATTGAATTGTAGGTTAACGACTACCTAGTTCTATAGGTCCACAATGTCATGAGGGAGTACTAAGACAGTCACTCACAAAGATTTCTAAGGGGCATGCAATAAGGCAGGGTCCTTATTCCTTAGAATCCCTTAGTCTCTCACAAGGTCGCCCGAATGGAGTGTTGACTCCAAGGGTTGGACAACTACCAAAACTAGTCAAAGGCGAGTGGCACCCTTGGAGCAGGGAGTGCGTCTTGAAGGGCACGTTGAAAAAATAAAACTTAAGTCAAAGAATCTAGGTGACCTAGAAAACTTTGAGCGAATAATTAAACCCTGTAAAATATTTAAGCATCGTTGGCCTTAATTAATTAATTAAGGATTTAAATTATTAATTGTGAATCCCCAAATGAAAGTCTAAGCCTATTAAAAAATTAAGCCTAAGTTTGTTAGAAGAATAAAACTAAATTTATTAACTAAATCAAAATAGGAATGAAGTAAATCAATTTAAGAAATTAAGAAAAATGAAATAAACCCGAAGATTGATTTAATACACATATGTGCAAGAAAGTACCAATTGGAATTTAAGATAAGAAAGGAATAAAGATGAAAGAATCTGTACGCATAGAAAGGTATCTAGAGTCTAGTTAACACTAGTTCAACATGAAGAAGATTCTTATTTCAAATCAAATTAGATTTAGTAAGGTGTCACTCATTAATGGGAATATGGGGAATAAAGAGACACTAGGAGTGACTTATGGAGCGCTTTTAGGAAGGGTGAGGGAAATTGACTTTTTAATTAAAATAAAATATAGAATTTTCTTGTGCAACTTATGGAAAGGGTGACAAGTGTAAGGGTGAATTAATTCTAATTTATCTAATTAAAACGTGAATTAATTATGCAATTGGGGATGTGTCATTAAGGAAAATCATATAAAGCAAATGGAAAACATGGGAAAGGGGTCACACTGGTTATTAGTAAAGTTATGCTGCCAAATTATTTTTTACTTGTGATAGTTGGGATACCAAGATTGAGATAGAGTGGTGGCTCTACCTTGTGAGGAAAGCTTGGAGCTAGAGTATTTCTGATTGAGTGTGCTTGGCCCTTTTGTGGCTCGGGGGGCTAAGGGGGATGAAGAGTACCCCTAGCATTGGTTGGGAGGTACCAGTGAAGTCTCAACGATTAACAAGTGCGAGAAAGGAAGGAGTGCCATTTGCTGAAGAACCTCTTCAGATTTGTTCATCTTCGGTTATGGTATTCTTATTTGCGAATTGAAATTTTATTAAGATTTAATTTGTAAAATAGATTTCTTATGATTTCGCCATAAATTTTTATTGTAATTCAAAAATCGAATTGGAAAGATCCTTGATGGTTTTGTGAATCTATAATGATTAATGGTTGATAGTAGATGTTTACATATATATCGATTTCGAATTTCATGGTCGTTGCCATTGGCATGCAATGGGAAACTTTAAATTAAGTTAGCAGTTTTACAGTTGTGATTAAATGCATTCTGTAGGTTAGAATTTGTATTGGAATTTCTAGTTAACCGTCCTTTAATTTTTGTGTACCAATTGATTCTTATTTAATCACTATTAATTGGTTATCCATTGAACATGCTAAAATTTTATTAAATTTTGTATAATGTTATGTACCCAGTATATGAGTGGGATATAATATTGGCAAAATCCTAAAGGAATGAATATCTCTTGCATTTTCCGAATTAGATTTCAATTTTTTAGAACAAAACTTTGTTTATGGTGTTGTCAGAATCTTAAATATTGTTGTTAAGCCTCTTTCCCAAATCAAAATTTGTAGATTCGTTTTCACTGTGTACTGGTTAGAATTTTTCTTGGAATAAGAAATCCGTGGAGACTTTATAACCACTGCTAATTAAAATGACAGTATCAAAATTTGAGTACTTTGGAATGTTTCCAACCAATACATGGTCCGATATCTTTGTCGCTGCAAAAATTTTAGGCAAATGGAATTGAAATTCTTATGGCTGATGTGTTTTAGATGCTACCCTATTATGCAAACAAATTTAAACTTACAAAACATAATTTGAAACTGATTAATTGTGCACTATCACTTTATTCCACCTCTTCATAACTTCAAATCCATTTATGTTCGCTACCTTCGATTACTTATCAAAATTTTAAGGTTTATTTTCTTGGTCAATTAGTTACCCAAAACGAAATTTTAGCTTGCATATATTTCACTGTGTAAGTGGTCCAAATTTTCAAATTCTGAGTTCGTCGTCGTCCCTTGAACAACCCATAATTTACCAATTGAGTGATTTCTTTTCCTCTTCCTGTATATTTGAGTTTTATTTTATAAATCTTGATTGTGGCATTCTATTGGTTCATTATAGGAGGTTGAAGCCTGGTAGTTAATATTATTGATTATTCTGGCAATGCGACCTGTACAATTTGAAGAGTGAATTTTTAAAAGATATGGTATGATAGGATTTAAATTCGGAAAAGAAATTGAGGCTACAAAAAATAAATCACTTTCATGAGTGCCTCCGGAATTAATTTAATGACCCTTCCTTAAGCTTAATCATTCCCAAAATCTATTCGATGCTTGTAAATTTAAATATAATTTTTTCAGAAATTTTTTTGTTTCAAGGTATGGATCAAGGGTCGGATCAGGGGTCGGATCAAGGGTCAGGTCAAGGGTCAGATCAGGTGTCAGATTAAGTTCCATATGAAAAACATCTCTCTTGAAATTACAGTGTATTAAACCCGTTCATGTCTGATTTTCCCATTTCCAGTTAATTGTTTTTACATTGATTTTCCACGTTTTAAAACAGTGGTAACATTGTAAAGTTAACATCGGGAAGGGTGAGTTGAATTTGTTGATTGGATGGATGTATACACGTTCACTCACCTCTTACCTCTCGCTGCCACTTCTTGACAAACCCTGCAACAATTATTGTCCCTTCCTCTAAGCTATACAATTAATAAAAACCTTTTGTTGCACTTAAAATTAATTTAAATTATCAGAATTTAGGTGCTAGATGGAGGTTTAGATGGACGACCGTATTAAGTGTCGGATGGAGGACCAGATCAAGTGTCAGATGGAGGTTGGATTGAGTTTTGGAATGAATTTCAGATATTTCTGCACACTGGATCGGGGGTTGGGATAGATTCTGGAACTCCTCTTGGTTTCCTTACTATGGATATGTGATTTAGCCTCTGAATATTATAATTATGGTCAATTAATATTTTTCTTCCTAAATTTTTAAATGGATTTATGAGTTATCCTGTGAGTTCTTTATTTATGGTTAAAAAGACTTCCATTTTCACAATTCTTAAATGGATTGTAAATTAGTATTGCATTCTTTCTATATTGTTAAAAGACTTGGGTATCTCTTTATTCTCTTAAATGGATACGTAGGGTAGTTGACTTCTATCTTTTACTTATTACAGTTAGTCCTCCCTTAACTCCTTTAATGAATTCTTAAGATATCAATTGCATCCTTGTATATGGTTGAAAAAGATTGGGTCTTCCTCAATACCTTGAATGGAATTGTAAGATTGACATCTGATTCTTATATTATTGTTGGGTCTTCCTTTATTTCTTTTAATTGGGTTTATAAGTCAACATTGGGTTCTTTATTTTATTGTTTAAATAAAACTTGATCTTCTTTAATTGTCCTTATATATGAATATGCAAGATAGCATATAAATTATCTTATCTCATTCTTAATTATGGGTTGAACTTCTTATAGTTCTTGCAATGGAAATGTAAGGTAGTCTTGGAATCTTTCCATATTGCTTGTTATGATTGAACCTCCTTGTTCTTTTAAAATGGATATGCAAGTAGTACAATTCTTATTAATTGCTAATCATGCTTGATTTCTTATAGTTAAAGATGATACTTAAAGTGGTATTCAATTTTGTATGTGGTGCTTAAGGAAGACATTAAATCTTCTTATGGGATTTTATGATTGGATGTGTAACTAGGATCTGAAGTACCTATGAATTCTTAATTAAGATATATCATGTTAGCAAGGTACATGGTTGAGTTACATAGAAGTTGTATTTATTGCAAAGGTTGAAAACTTGATTTGATGCTTGACCTGGATTGAGCCTGACTTGACAAGATACTAATGAAGATTGAATTAGTTCTCTTCTCACTCCTAAGATTGCACTTATACTAATGAGGTTCTTATTGATCTTTGTGTATTAATTTCTTATTCGAAATTACACTTAAGCATTACTTGAAGGATTTTTAAGTAGAGTAGATTATTAATTGCACTATGATGAATTGATGATTAAGTATGTTGATTATTCTAGTCTTGAATAGCAGTGTATCATTGAATTAATGAGATTTAGATACTTCTTTGTTTCTCAGAACAGTCGCTAGTCCTGAGACCTTAAATGGTCAAAATCAATCGCATGAATCATGGACTTGAGCATTTCTTATGTGTCTTGGCGGTCCTAACCATGTAGGATAGGTTGGGCGGATAGTTTCCTTATGTTATCTTTTTGAGATATGGTTGATTAAATAATAGTGATGTTGTTTTCTGTTAAACGTGATCAAAATTGATTGAGTAATTATTAATTTATGTTGAGACGCATGTTACTTTACTAACGATTGTTTCAAAAAACAAATACCTATTTTTACATCACTAATTGTTGTCGTAAGGGAGGGGGCATTACAAAATTTAATAAATTAATATAAATATTCAATTTTGAAGGACA
Source organism: Picea engelmannii (assembly GCA_009831015.1). NCBI lineage: Eukaryota > Viridiplantae > Streptophyta > Pinopsida > Pinales > Pinaceae > Picea > Picea engelmannii. The sequence goes on along the minus strand of ML792116.1, from coordinate 37,722 downwards.
ATAATGGTCATTCATATATATTATAAAAATATTTTATTTTATAAACTATAAAGAAAAATGTTTTTAAATGAGAAATGAAAGGTAAAGTTACAATGCTAGGAAAAAAAGTTAGATTATATCGATACAGAATAAAGGGAAAAAAAGTTAGATTATATTGGCCGACAATAATCAGTGATAGTTGTCCTCACTACCATCTTGTTCACAAGAATAATTCAAAGAAAAAAAAATTATTTGGAAAAAAGAGAATATAAATATTTATAAGACAAAGATCAACATGAATCAATAGAAAAGAGGTTGAATATAAGGGGAAAAGGTAATAAAAAACTTCTATCCAATTCAGCCTTGTGTATGTGGTTAGACATTTTCTAAAGTTGCAATCATTTAGATAATTTTATATTATTTTATATGAAGTTCATTCGAATACTTTACGGCCATACAATGTAATATCTTGTTTCTTACTTATCATGGAATCCAATTCAACATCTTCATTCTTTATTTTACATGGATTATAAATTTACATTCTGATTCTTTGCTTCCTCAGAAATCAATAACAGCTTTTCACTTGATACAATTCCACATTTTGATTTTTTACTTCTTGATTTATATCCCATCACATATTCTATATATATCATTGATATACTATATCATAATAAAATATATATATTCCATAATAATATATTTATTTATTATGTTATTTTTGTGAAATAGTTTTTATCTTTTTAAAATATACTATATCATGATAAAATATATCCCATCACATATTCTACTTACTTCACATATTCTACTTATAATATGTATAAAAATAATATAATGTACATATTTTTCCTTTTATTTTGTTTGATATATTTCAACCTCTGTTTTTTTTTATTATTCTATATTATTTACCATACCATTTAACATTGAATTTTTTTTTGTTTAATTACTTTTAACAAAAACTTTTATTTTACAAATACCCATTTTTTCATTATTTTATTCAACATCTTAATTCTTTATTACTAAATTAACATATTTTTATTACCTTATTCAACATCCCCACATATTGTAATCAGTATTGATTATTTTTCCTTTGCAACCCCACATACTATAATGGGCATTGATTCTTTTTCCTTTACATTACCTCATATATTTTTCTTCTAAAACAAATAACACATAAAAGGTGATTTGGTATATGTAAATGTATTTTTTTTATTTAATTATTTATTTTTTAAATATATATTTAAGAAAGTTATAAAATAATTAATAATAATTTTATAATTAAGTAACTTAATTTTAACTTTAATGATGAGGTGCTTTAAACTTTATGAAAAAAAAATTAAAATAATAATTTGCTCAATTAAATATCATAATCAACTTCAACTAAATTATAGTAAATAACATTTACAATATTTAAAATATATTATTTTAAAAATATAATAATAATTTTTATTTTAAAAAAAATTAAAATAATTATTTATTTAATTAAATATCATAATCAATTTCAACTAACTTATATTAAATATCATTTACAATATTTGAAATACATTATCTTAGACATATAATAATAATTTTTATTTAAAAAATTATATACAATTGATATTAAAAATATAATTAATTTACTAAAAAAAAATTTAATTATAATCATCATTGTAAAAATATATTTTATTTCTTTAATTATAATCATCATTGTAAAAATATATTTTATTTTCAACTAACTTATATTAAATATCATTTACAATATTTGATATACATTATCTTAGACATATAATAATAATTTTTATTTAAAAAATTATATACAATTGATATTAAAAATATAATTAATTTACTAAAAAAAAGCTTTTAATTATAATCATTGTAAAAATATATTTTATGTATGGATTTCTTTCTCCCATTTAACTCTCTCACACTATACTATTAGTATGTAAGGATACTTTTTTAATTTACTAAAAAAACCTTTAATTATAATCATCATTGTAAAAATATATTTTATGTATGTATGGATTTCTTTCTCCCATTTAACTCTCTCACGCTATACTATTAGTATGTAAGGATACTTTTTTCCCTCTTGTGGTCATGCTCCATACGAAAACATTATATGTTAAGCAATAACATTTACAAATGGAGTTTTTAGCGACCAATGCTTTCAACTTCATAAATACAAAGTGAAGTGTGAGATGTAATCATATTCTTTCAACTTCATAAATACAAAGTGAAGTGTGAGATGTAATCACATTCTTTACTTGTAGACTAGATTTACAAGTATATTATTTTTACTTGTAGACTAGATTTACAAGTATATTATTATGATGTGAATTTCACCACAACATCATCATTTGATAATTGTATGATTTTAAAAATAATTTTAAAAAATATTTGTTTTAAATTTTGAATATTCATGTATTTGTGTTGAAGGCATTTTTAAGGGTGTAATATGGCTACATATTGTTCTTTCTTTAAATTTGTTATTCCATAGTTTTGGTTTTTCAAAAATTCTTGTTTACTTTTGTTTAATGTTTATTATGTATTTATTTTTTTTGGTTTTTCTATGTTCAATATGTTTGATTCCAATTGTTAATGGAGTATGATACCTCGGTTTTGACCTTCGAATGTATTATATAAGATTATTAATATATATATTGTAATGTATGGTTATAATATATAATTGTATTAGAATTTAGAAAAATGGTTTCATATTGAAATTATGTAAATGTGTTAGCATGGATTCCTAGTGTGGCATTGAAGGTCAAGGCTCAGCTAGTGAATGGCCAAGCATGCATGATGTACATATACTTTTATGGATCATGTGGTATGATTTCCACAATGAACTCAAGCTATGTGAATATTAATGTTGGAATATTATATAAGGGTCCAAGATGACTATGGAGAGCACAAGAGAGACTGTGATTCCCCTCGAGGGGAAGTGGAAGGGTGCCTATGGAAAAGTATATTCTCTATTACCAAGTGTCAACATTAGATCTCATCTCTTTTCCACCATGTTCCTTAAATGAATCCATCCACCTCCATTGACTTATAAAACGAATCATTGGATGCATGTAAGAGGTTGGTGGGGAAGTCTTCTCACTTAGTTAGGGAAGTGTGATTTGAGTACAATCACCACGTGGAAGTGTAAGAGTGCTCCATTTTATCGCTAGAAGGAAAGTTAGCAATCATTTCCCTCAATTCTCATTTCCATTCACTCCATTCATTCTATCACTCTCGCATTCATGCCTTAGAATGTTGACTTTGTGTTCTCCATTACTAACCAACAACCAATCTAAAAATTGACCCCCAAAAATGAG
>ML792116.1:2418-14180 GCA_009831015.1 Picea engelmannii | reverse complement strand
CATCTTGGTGGAGCTTGGTTTGGGGGAGTTATCTGCATTGGATACCTATGGTTGGGTGGAAAATTGCTGATACAAAACAAGTTTCTTTGACAATCTTCTATTAAAAGATAAGTGTTTTATCATTGCTTATGAATATGGAATTAATGTTGTTTTTTGTTATGGAAATATATGTATTTTTCATGTTATGTATGATCATGCTTAAATTTGGTGATGGGAATTTGGTTTCCATGGACTTATGTTAATCCACGCTTATTTGATTTTTCATTTTTTAATTATTGCACATGTGCATGCATTTATTTAATTATGGTCCTTAGTGGGAGACTTTCTTTGTTGATATAGTGGAGATATGGCCTATGAGGGTTGAAATTTGAAAGCCCTATTGCGTGGATCCCTATCCCATAGCTTGCAGAGCTAAATGGATATGCCACATGGAGTTCCACATCCTCACCTTCTCTTAGGCTTTGACACAAACTATGAATGTATGTTGTTACTTCCTTATTCCAACCCATCCATCTCTACCTCTCCTATTCTCCTTTAGGTTATTAGAAAAGAATCTATTGATGTGTGTGTGTGTATTGCAGTGAGGTGACAGATGCTTATGGTTGGGAGATACAAAATCTTGTGGGAAAAATATTGGTCCCTGTCATGGGATATGGTTGTTGAGGAAGGGAGGATGGAGCACTTGTTAGGTGCTGAAACACTAGAAATACAATTGAAATCAATTATTATCCTCATTGTGCACTACCAATGCTAAGGTCCAAAAATAATCCTCAATATCAAAGTCAAAGAGATTCAGGTCATCCTCCTCCTTGACCTAATTGGCTAGTTATTCATGCCCATCACAACGTGGTTGCTAGTACCACTAATGGCATTAGCACTTTGAATGTCATTGAAATCACTACTTGCATATGATTCATTGCCACCATTAGAAGACGAAGAGGATGATCACTACTCATTGTCTTCTCCCTTCTCTTTTTCATTGCATCAATGCCCCTTTCATTGACATATCTACTTGATTATTTGATCCATACATATCCTCCATTGTTACTCTACTTCATAAATAATCACCTAACAAAGAAAACAAAGGAAAATGTATAAAATTTTAATTTGAGTAGTTCTACATAACCCAAAAAAATAGACTTTGTTCTTTTACTACCTAAAACTACTTTGTTTCCTAGGGCATCTTAGTACTGATGTTTGATGTAATACTCTATGGATTTTGCTAGACTTAATGGATATGGGGATGTGTGTGATAGGCAACATGGTATTGGTGGATCCAAATTTGTTGTAGCAACATGACATTCCTTTGCTCTCAATGAATCCCAATATTTATGAAGCTCATATTGACTAACTCTTTGGAATAATGTAAGGTGCATAGTGATATAAACCTATGTAATATCAAGCATGTACACAACTTGTAAAATAGAACAATTTCATTTTTGAATGCAGAAATCGATTCAAGATGCTGAAAAAACACTCAAATCTGTAGATTCAACAATTACTCGAACAAATATAACTAGAAAATATTCTCAAAAAAGAACCAAAAAATAAAACGTTTAGCCTACATCATAAAAAAACATCTTTACCAACTCTGAAATTATAAAATTACCAACTTATCTTTTTACAACATATCCACATCACTTTGGCATTCACTTCCTATGAACAATATACAACCTACTATACAACATTGAATGTTGTAGTAGTTGTAACTTGGTCTACCAGACAATTCCTGAGTTGTCGGACCCTACGGTCCAATACGCGTAACGGTTCGACCATGAGGGTTCTCGTGTCTGATACTTGCAATTCCTTCCAATTCAGTTTATGAGATTCATCAGCAACATAATGATGTAGAACAGATACATGAAAAACATTATGAGTTTTATGCAAGTGGGGTGCCAGTACGAGACAATAGGCAATGGTTCCAATCCTCTCTTGGATTTTGAACAGTCCTATAAATCGAGGAGAAAAAAATTTTGCCTTCCCAAACTGAATGGTACTCTTATTAGGCCCGATATGAATGAAAACTTGATCTCCCACTTTATAACTTCGGTCAGTCCTATGTGCATCAGCATTATTTTCTGTCTATCTTGTTTTTCCTTTAGTCGTTGCCTGATATGAATCACATGTTCCTCCATATCTTGAATCAATTATGGTCCAATTGTCACTCAGTATTCTAACCTTTCCCAACTCAACGATGTCCTGCATGGTCTTCCATACAGAGCTTCATAGGGTGGCATTCCAATGGAGCTATGAAAATTGTTATTGTAGGCAAACTCTACCAAAGGTAGGTACTTCTCCCAATGGGTTTGATTATCCATAACATATATCCTAAGAATGTCTTCCATAACCTGATTTACTCTCTCAGTTTTCCCATCAATTTTGAGATGCTATGTTGTGCTTAAGTTCAATTGAGTTCCTAATGTTGTCTACAAACTTGTCCAAAACCTAGATGTTAATCGGGAGTCCCTATCTGAAATGATCTTCTTGGGTAACCCATGTAGATAGATGATTTCACTTATAAACACACATACCACATCAGTGACATCATAAGTGTCTCTAACTGGAATAAAATGAGCACTCTTGGTTAACTTATCAACTATCACAAGAATGGAATTGCATTTGTGCGATGTGAGCGGCAATCCCACAACAAAATCCATAGAAATGACTTCCCACTTGGACATAGGAACATCATGTGGTTGTAGGAGACATGTCAGGTGTCAGTGGCCAACCTTTACTTATTGACACTCTAGGCACTTGGCGATGAAATGGACTATGTCATGCTTCATGCCTACCCATAAGAAAATCTTCTTCATGGTTGTGTACATTTTCTTCACACCTGGATGTGCACAATAAAGTGCTCTATGGGCTTCCTTGAGTATGATGCTTCGAATATCCCCACCTTCGAGGATGTACATCCTTCCCTGATATCTTAATAATCCATATACTTCCAGGCTATATCATTCATACTTTGGATATAATTGCCTCCCACTCTTCAGGGTTGAAGTAACCTTTAAATACCAACTATCTCCAAGAAGTTTCCCCAAAACTCGCTCACTCGGATTAAATTTTAAGGGTACCAAGGAGAACACACGTGGTCTCCTTCTCAGGGAATCCATGACCACATTCTCCTTTCCCTTGATGTATGAAATTCCAAAATCGTACTCACTCATAAACGCACTCCATCGCCTCTTCCAGGCATTGAAATCCCTTTGAGTGAAGAGATGATTTAAGCTTTCATGGTTTGTTTTGAGCTCAAAGCTTCTCCCCACTAGATAATGCCTCCAAAGCTTCAGAGTTAGCATTATACATGCCAACTCTAAATCATGAGTAGCGTAAATCTCCTCATGTTGCTTCAACTTTATTGATTCATATGTTATCACTCCCCCATCCTGCATTAGTATGGCCCCCAATCCTTGCTTCGAGGCATCTGTGCAGATTGTGAAGTATTTTTTCATATCTGACACTCATAGAATTGGCACACTAGTTAGTAACCTCTTAAGCTTGATGAATGCAGTATCACATTCATCTATCCATTCATACCTGACCCCCTTGTGATGCAAGGTGGTGATGGGTTTCATCTTAGAGAACCCTTCCACAAACCTCTGATAATAACCAGCTAGCCCCATGAAGCTCCTCACCTCATGAGCATTTTTCAGCACTGTCCATTCCATAATGGCCTTTACCTTTTCTAGGTCCACAGAGATTCCTTCATTGGAAATGATATGACCTAAATAGTGAATCTCTTTTTGGAAGAAAGAACACTTCGACAACTTTCCATACAATTTGTTCTCTATAAGGCATGACAACACCACTCGCAAGTGTTCCTCGTGTTCTATTTCGTTCCTAGAATAGATGAGGGTATCATCCATAAATACATGTACAAAGTGTTCTAAATACTTTTGGAATACAACATTCATGAGGCTCATGAATACTGTTGGTGCATTGGTCAAACCAAAAGGTACTACAACTAACTTGTAATGCCCAAACTGAGTTCAAAAGGAAGTTTTAGGAATATCGCTTGCCTTAATCCTTAAATGGTGATACCCTGATCGCAGATCAATTTTTGAGAAAACTATTGCTCCTTTCATCTAATCAAAGAGATCATCTATATGTGGCATTCGGTACCTATTTTTCATTGTAGCATGGTTAAGGTCCCTGTTATCTATACACAGTCATAAGGAACCATCCTTCTTCTTAACAAAAACTATTGGTGCACCCCAAGGTGAGACACTAGGCCTTATTATCCCTAAGTCAAGTAGTTATTTCAAATGCATCTGCAACTCACAAAGTTCCGGTGTCGTCATCCTATACGGTGTATTGGAAATTGGCTCTACACTGGGTTTTAGATCAATGGTAAAATCAAGCTCCCTTGCAAGAGGTAACCCATAAAACTCTTTTGAAAAAACATCCTCAAACTATGGCAATATTGGATATTGATCCATGGAGGGTCCTTTCCCTTCATTGATTGCTTCCACTACATATAGTCAACAACCTTGTCTCATGCAACACTTAACCTTCATGGTCGAGATAAAGTGTAGAGACACCTTCCTCCGTACACCGTGGATCTCTATTGACCTTCCTTCATCGTCAACGCAAAGCACCCTTTTCATGAAACAATCTACCATATCTCGGTGGGCTTCTAGCCATTCCATTCCAATGATTAGGTCATATGTCCCTAGAGAAATGACATACACCTTCAAACTAGTAGTACACACTCCCAGGTCTACTAGACAATTATCGACGCTAGGTCCTACAATTTGTTTTTCCCCCGAAGCCATCTCGACTTGTTTAAAGTCATCGTGCTCATAGGCTACCAACTCACACTTTTCTAATGCACAAGGTGAAATGAAACTATCTGTAGCACCATAATCAAATAAAATTTAACATTGACATGATTTAGCATACATGACAACTCCACCATCGTGGATTGATGCTTTTCCTAGTGGTTATTAACTGTTGCATAAATTCGGTGGCTACTACTCACTCTTCCCATCGGTCTCTTTCCTTCTATATGCACAAAGCCTGATTGTGACTCTGGACAGTCACGTTGGTAATGGGGTCTTCCACACCCCCAACAAGTAACACGAGATGGAACCTGCACACTACCCTGTGATGGTCTATGAAATGAGTTCCTTCCCCTGGAACCCCTGCCCCTACTTGTTTCCCCCTTAGAAGGTCGTGGACCCACCTGTGTCATTGGCGATGAGTGGGATGTTGCACTCATTTCCATTGAAATACATGTTGTAATTGATCTAGGACTTTCTCCCCTAGAGAAATTCCTAGGGCCCTTCCTCATGAATCCATGATGTTGTGGAATGGTTGACCCCATACCTCCATTTAATCTCATTTGCTCCTCCACATAACGAGCATTTTCAACTAATTCTCTATTTACGATGGTTTCCACATCTGTACCATGACCCTTATCTTAGGGTTTAACCCATACAAAAAATATTTTGCTTGTCGTTGATCTGTATCCATGTACGAAACATATTTTACTAGCTCCATGAACCTAATATCGTACTCTTCCACGGTCCTGTTTCCCTGAACTAGAGCATGAAATTCTCCAACCTGTTGTTCATCGTAGTATGCAGGAAAATATTTCCACTCGAACCTTTCCTAAAAAATCTCCCATGAGACGGTGTTTGGGGTAAGGTGCAACTGCCTCTCCAAATTACCCCACCAGCTCAAGGAATTGTCCCTCAACTGAAAGATCATTATATTCACCTTTGATTTGGAAGCATAGTCTCTTAAGGTGAAAAATCACATCATTCTTTCCAACCATGCCTATGCACGTTCACTTGCACAACCCCCAGAAAAATCTGGGAGTTTGATCTTCTATAGTACTCTGGTGATGTCCCCTAGTGGAGGCCCTCCCTCTAAGTCCCTCGACACTTCATAGTTACCCACTCCAAATGGTGGGGGTTCCACTTCGACATCTGCTGACTGGTGTCCCTTTAATGTCTCATTAATAGCCCTTAAGAAGCATAAAACGAGAGTTAATTCAGGCGATGGTGGTGGCAACGTTGGCATTGTTAGTCCTTGCGAAAATGCCCCTCGGCCTCGATTTCCCTGAGTCCTAACCATCTTGACTTACTCTACATTCGACCAAAGATTATTAGAAAAGGTTTAGGGCATTATGGATTTTACTCAAACTCATACATGCAAACATAATATCAGGCGTAAGTTTCTTTATAATTGTCTGTAAACTGGCATTACTCTCATAAGGTAAGTGGCTAAAGGTCGGGGTTAAATCCTCTAAGATTGGTAACTTCATTTAGGCATCCTAAAAACTCTCTCACCTTGCTAATTATGCTAGCACTACATTGTACTCGTCAATTACTATTACTTACATGTTTAACCAAGCATCTAACTCTTTTGTGTATCAACATGCACCACTCGTGTTAATCCCATGATAATATTATTTGTAATACACTAAATCTCATAAATTATCTATTTATTATTTATTAGCATTAATTTACATAGATCAATTATCTCTAGTTAATTCATGAACATTAATTAGTTAAACACTTTTCCATTAAAATATGATTAAAATTCTTATAGATTTGGCTCTTATAATATATATATAAACCCCCACTTTATTAAATATACATTTTACAACCATAAATAATTTATTTATATGTCTAACCATGCATTATACATTTATAACCATAAAATACTTTATTTATATACTTCCTAATTTAATTCAAAATTTATTTATATATAATTTAAATCAAAATTATTATAATTATTATTATTTCAATTTAATTATTATCCGATTGAATTTATTTATTATTATTTTTTTAGTTTATATAAAGAAGATTCAAATAAATAAATAAAAATACAAATTTAATGAAATGTTCTTTTTTTTCATTTGATATTTACTATTCAACTCCTAGCCAACGCAGACACTGCATGGCTACCACGTGTTTCTCCCTCCCAATTTTTGCAATAAAAAATGATCAACACTAAAACCCCCCTTGCTTTGCTCCCTCATTCATTTGTTAGGGTTTTGGTTTATTCTTCTGAGTGGATGTGCATATGAGCAACCATTGTTCAAGATTGAATCACAGAGAACCCAACGTTTTCTTTATTGTTGGGGTTTTCTCTATAGTGGTCTTGTTGGTTCGTTGGGAGGGCATGGCCACCATGGTTGGGAAACCTATCCAGGTCGGCAATGTGTAGCACATGGACCTGCACCCTGTGGGATCTTATCCTGATGGTTTGGTGTTGGTGGCGGAGATAGGTAGTGCACTACCCCTTCATGGGCTCTCTTTCTCGTGATTTGTTGTTGGTTGTAACATCCCCAACCATCAACCTCTACCAGGATAACTCTACCTAACGACTGTATCTTTGCTTCTCTTCTCTAATACCATATTGTAACATCCCCAGCCACCAATAGGTCGGGCCATGCTACTCTAGAAAACTATCATGCTCGAATATACATAGTATATATATCTAATGCAATTTTTAACCAGACATAAAAATTTTGTTCATACATAGGTAAATGCAGAAGAGAAAATAACACATACAAATTAACAGTTGATTTACATTCTACTATCACACAACATAATGCAGAAATAACAATAAAAGCATACATGCAGTGCAGTAATCATAGGCAAAACCCATAAATATAACAACATATATAAATACACAACATGTAAATTAAGAGAGGATTGGTACTTATCTTTTAATTGAAGTACACCAACTGTGTTTAGACCTTCCACGAACCTCCCATCCTTAGACCACGCTGCTCATCACTTTCAGCAGTGGGTCACCCTCAAGCTAGGACTAAACTCCACCAGACAAGGGATTCCTAGGCTAGGCAGTGACAATAGGAAGTTGCACAGTACAATAGGAAGGATTTCCTCCAATGATCCACTTACGCCCACAGCTCACAGACTCTCATTTCCCACATGCATGTTCCACCCTAGGAGTGTACACCTTCACTATCACACAGTCCATTGGCTGCTACACCTCCCTTTCCATGGCTTCGGCAAAAGGCTAGATCAGGAATTCTCAAAGTTCTGTAGCTTCTATTGAACTTCCTCCACAAGAGATCACTTCCTCAACACACTCTCTCACATAGAGAGATTTTCTCACAAGCCTATCAATCTACTTCTTCACTCTCACTCCTCAACACACGGGCAAGGTGATGGCAACAACAGAAACTGGACGTGGGGAAACAATGTTAACAGGACAATATGCAGTCAACCCGTAGGTGCAGGTACAACGAGGGTATCAAATTTGACTTGTAGCAGAGGTTCAAGTGGTTGAGGAATTCAACAATGGTGGACAAAATGACTAACTACGTGCTTTCTTAGTGTCTGCATGAATGGGGAAAAACCATGGCCAGCCAAGAGAGAATGGTGAGTATCATCCCAATGGTGAGAAATCTTAGGATTGTGAGAGTGTCTAGACAGTGAGAATGGTCATAATGGTGAGAATCCCCAAGTCGTGAGGACAACCCCCATAAATTTTCATGGGTTTTGGATGACACTTGGCTCCCTCCAGGAGCACGTTCCCCCCACTTGGAAATCGTTTCTCCCACTAAAGGAACTTAGGATAAATTAATGTCCTCTTTACAGCTTTTAGAATAAAAATATATTATTCTATTAGCTCATAGTCTTAGCCCTTCTTTCCTAGACTCACAACCCCATCCCTTTCCCTACCTAGTGGAGTTATTCCCCCATAACTCTTTCTTCGTGGTCGTTCTACACACAATGATGTTTTTATATTAATAATATGAATATATACATGTACAAAATAGGCTCCTAACCTTTAACATCTAGGCTTTTTGGCCTAATAAACACATAAGCCCACCATCTTATAAATACTTGGCTCACCAGCCTAAAAACCATGTTACATTCATAATTACAATCGACGCTTGTCCTTGGGATATTACACTGCCCCTTCATGGGCTCTCTTCCTTGTGGTTTGGCATTGATGGCAGGGACACATAGTGCATAAATCCCCTTGTCAGCTCCTTCTTCCTCACAGCTTGGCCCTTGATATTTGGGCCCTTGTGACTTGGTGTTGGTGGATGCACAATCCCCCTTGTGGGCTCCTCTCTTGTGATGCGTAATGTACAACACTCAACCTGTGGGTTTTCCCTCAGTGGCTTATGTGGGCGCCCTTCTTGTGTCTTGGTTTCATGGACTTTCTACTTGGCACCATATGTTAGCGCTCTCTTATGTCTTGGCTCTCGATTATGGCCTTATTACTTAACTCTCAGTTTCAAGGCCTCAAGCTCAAGCTTGGGATGCGTTGTGCATAAATTATCCTTATGGGCTCCTCCCTTCAGTGGTTTGGTTCTTGGTCTTGGTGATGCTTGGTATGTGATATGAATTTAACCCCTAAAACTTGGTGACTATGGTGACTTGGAGTGTGGTCGATAGTTGATAGTCTTGGAGATTGATCTAGGCTTATTATATATTATTCCTCCCTTATGTTCAAATCAATCTAACCTCTTTCCCCCTTTTTTTGTACAGCTTATGCAGGTCATCATGCATCCTCAAGTTAAACATACGAAAATAGATTTTAGTTATATCATTCTAAAGTACATGAGTATAGAAATTCTCCTCATTTCTTTATTAGTTAGAATTTGGACTTGGAAAGCTCCTTTATGAATCTACGTACAATCTACAGTCAAGATTGTTTGGGTTTTCATGTTCTCTATGCTTTCCCTTCATTTTTGACTATTCTATTATCTACTTGTCTACATTTCAAATTTCATTACTGCAATATGTTGTATTTTCTATACCGTGTGTTAGCACCATGATTTTCATGGCTAATATAAGAGTTTTTTCAATAATTTTCAAATTCATGCATGTCATCACCCATGTTGTTTTTATGCCTGGCATCATCTAACATCTCCAAGGGCCATTTTCAAAAGGAAGCTTATCATTTATTTATTCCCATTTCAATTTGCAACTGCGCGCTGCAAAATTCATTGTGCACTGCAAAATTCACTATGCACCGCGCAGAGGATGTTGTTGCGCAGAGGATGTTTTCGTGCAAAGAATTTCATCGCGTAAAGGATGATGTCACATAGAGGATGTTGTCATGCAAAGAAGGTTGTCATGCATAGGATGTTGTCACGCAATGGATTTCGTCGCTCAGTGGGTTGTCGCGCATAGGATGTTGTCACGCAAAGAAGGTTGTGCTTCATATGATGTTGTCACGCAATGGATTTCATCACGCAGTGGGCTTTCACGTATTGGATGTTAGTGTGCAATGGATTTTCCTGCACACAGGCTACAGGTCGCATTGCGCAAATTACTGGTTTAGTGGTCAATTTCAAGATCAATTTTCGACGAACTAGAGAGGAATTTTGAAAATCCCAAAGAGGTTTTTGTCTAGGACAAACCAAATAATAAAAACCTCTCTCAGAATTGTAAAATGTGTCACGGATTGGGATATTCGAAAGAATATTTGACCCCTATTTTTCAGTTTTTGTGATTTCTTGTCCGAGACATGTTTTTGCGACACGTATTCTAGCCAGTTGGAGATGAATTTGAAGAAACCGAGAGAGGTTACTGTTGTGTAGTAGACTTGATATGCAGGGATGATAGATTGTCCAGCAGTGAAAATGACGGTTCATCACAACCATATGGTCGAATTTGGATCATGATCAATGACTGTAAATAATATTTCGGTTACGATTATGATTTGGCAAAGTCAGGTTTTCTATTTTTAAGTGAATCCGTTGAAGTTATTGTTCTCTTTCAAAGAAAATAGATCCATGATTCCAGGAGAGAGTAGCTCAACCTTAACATCCAAGGGTGACATTATCTTTCTATATCATGGGATCATTTTTATGTAAACAGTGTTGGTTGACAAATTGAGTAAACGACTACTATTGTATGTAATCTCAGTTTTTGACCAAAATTTAATGCAAAGGTCCTATGATTTGATGAAAAGATTCTAGTTGTGATAGTCAAATGTATTGTGTCTACTTCTTTGCGTATATGTTTCTTGTTACCTTTTATTTCATATCTTATATTTTCTATTTCGGAACGAATTTTCGAAATTGTGGATTCTCTATACAACGCCCCTTGTTCGCACCACTTAGACAAAATGTTTTCCTCTCAAGATAACTCTGAATTCATCCACAATGATGCTCTTGAGTTACTTCCTGTGTTTTTCTCCTTCCACACTTTACGGTTTACACTGAAGGTTGTTTCTCACCTAGCCTTCTCCTCTCAAATCCATTCACTGATTCATTTGTTTCGTCTCTTCCTCAGATCGACCCCATAGCCCAAGTTTTACTTTTTTGTGCCAATATAACCAAAAACATTTTTACCATCGATGTTAAATCTAGCCACTTTTTTCATAGTCATATCCTGCGTAGAGATTGCGCCATTTCTGAGAGATCCCTCTCCAGATCCGAAAGGCTATTTTTGAGTCTCAAAGTTGGTTGAAAAAGTTACCTTCATCCTCTATTTATCAGCCAAATAGATTTACGAAGTGCTAACATTTTTGGCATCATTGTCAGGGACGAAATTGAATGAAACTTTCCCTAGGAAGAATGACATTGTTGCAGTTCTAAGGCCTAAGAGCAGCAAACACTTAGGAACATATTGGTTGTATTTCTTCTCTGGAAACTCCACACATCAGAAAATTAGTTCGAAGGTGATTCCATTGGCAGAAGAATCTAGAGCTAAATTTTTCATGGTGACTCCAATAAAGCTTCAAATGTGATTCAAAGACTCCATTGGAGAATGAGATCTATTGACAGAGATATGGAAGAGTAGTATAGAAAA